>WBMW01003576.1:232571-266399 GCA_013396635.1 Penelope pileata | reverse complement strand
GCCGCTGTTCAAGAAGCGTCTAGACGAAGTGCTAAGGGACATGATTTAGTAGCTTAGTGGGTAGGGATGGTGATAGGAGGACGGTTGGACTAGATGATCTTGTAGGTCCTTTCCAACCTAGTGTTTCTATGATCCTATATAGTGTGATGAGTTCTTCCAGTCTGAAGAATTGCAAATCAAGCAGTTATTTATTACTGAAGCAGAACATGGTTTCATAGAATCATAGAATGGTTCAGATTGGAAGGGACCTTAGAGATCGTCTTGTTCCAACCCCCCTGCCATGGGCAAAGACACCTCCTACTAGACCAGGTTGCCCAAAGCCCCATCCAGCCTGGCTTTGAATACTTCCAGGGAGGGGGCATCAACGACTTCTCTGGGCAACCTGTTCCAGTGTCTCACCACCCTCACAGTGAAGAATTTCTTCCTTATATCTAGTCTAAATCTACCCTCTTCCAGTTTATAACCATTACCCCTTGTCCTGTCATTACCTATCCTTGTAAAAAGCCCCTCCCCAGCTTTCCTGTAGGCCCCTTCAGGGACTGGAAGGCTCCTATCAGGTCCCCCCGCAGCCTTCTCTTCTCCAGGCTGAAGAGTCCTAACTCTCTCAGCCTGTCCTCGTAGGGGAGGTGCTTCAGCCCTCTGAGCATCTTCGTGGCCCTCTTCTGGACCCACTTCGACAGCTCAACGCCCTTCTTGTGTTGGGGGCCCCAGAACTGGACACAATACTCCAGGTGAGGTCTTACGAGAGCAGAGTAGAGGGGCAGAATCACCTCCCTCGACCTGCTGGCCACGTTTCTCTTGATGCAGCCCAGGATGCGGTTGGCCGTCTGGGCTGCAAGCGCACACTGCTGGCTCATGTTGAGTTTCTCATCAACAGACCCCCCCAAATCCTTGTTTTCCTCCTGAAACATCAGCCAAAGATGTGCAGCTCTGATAGAGTTAGCTGGTGATGGCTGGCTACAGAATAGTGCAGAAGAGGAACCATTAAGGAAAAATAGTTTGTGCCAAAGCTTCCTGTCTTGTTCTCCTTGTGTCTTGATGGGAGAAGGTTGTCATGCTGTTGTTGCAGGGCTTGGATAGGAAAGGGAAGTGTTACAAGTCTGAGCTCTGCAGGCAGTAGTGGCATGTGATACAAACATGCAATTCATTTAAGCACTGAGAAACTGTGATGTATTGGGCTCTGATTCTGAACTTCCCAGCTTCACTTCCTGAAACTGCATACTGCTAAGCCCAGTAAAATAAAAATCTTTTGATTCTAAGTGAAAGAAACTTTCATTTGCTTATACCAGTATACCTTAAACTTCTGTAATATTCTTTTTCACTGCTCAACATCTTGCTTTAGAATCCTGCATGGGCTTCAGAGAGGGCAGCTGAGAAATACTGCTCTCAGTTTTGTTTTATTTTCTCTGTGTCAGTAAAGTATTTGGTAACTTGCAAGGAAACGTGCATTAAGCAAGTTTAGATTTCATACTGTAGTGGAGTTTGACTATCTGAATAGCTTAGTCGATGCTTATCTGTAAGGAAGAATCAGTTTTGTCTTTGCTTAGTCTGTAGTGCATGTAACATAGCAATGCTGGGAAGGATCCATCTAGCCACATTTTCTTTGATACTAGTCAATAACACTTGGAGAGCAAAGATAAGCAAAGGACAAAAACCCATCATTATACTGGTATTTTCTCCAGCTCTTTCTAAAATTTTAGACTTACTGAATTTGATACTGTATGTTCATACTTGAGTATCCTTTTTGTGAATTTGTATAGTCATTGTTTGAACTCACCTAGCTTTTCTAGTGTTTTACACCAATAGTTCCACAGTTTAATGCTGTATGCATAAAAGCAATGTTTCTTTTTTCATCAGCGTAAAATGATGCATTGTAGTCACTGTGAGAAATTTTGAGAAAACTGAGTAGTTCTTCCCTTTTCATCGTCTTCGTGCAATTCTTAGAGTTAGGACTCGTACTCCTCTGCTGTCTTCCACTCTTCCCACCCTTCAAGTGCTTGGTGTTTCTTGGTATCACATAGCAAATATAGTTTCAAAGGATGTTGTCCAGTAACTAGTTTCTTATGTAAACTTAAGATCTGTATTGTTAATTGATTTACTGTTAAGTCTTTCCTAATCTTCAAGGAAAATATGTATTCTTACTAATTGTATGTGAAGAAAGTAGTGACTTCTTACTTTCTGATGCTGTCTGCTGGAGTTAGACTCTTGGAAGAGTCTAAAAAAATGTGAGAATAATTAACTTCATACATTTGTACACTTGCATATGTCTTAAGTATAAAAATATACAATGAAAAAGAATAAATTGTAGTAAAATCTGTAAGTCTATTCTAAAATATATTTTTTAAGTTAGGCAGCATAAGCAGAAATATTTCAGGGAATACCTCTTAATGAAATGCTTTGTAAGTTTTGATCAGTACTCAATTTCTTTTCTGAGTCATTACATCTGAATACAAGTGTACCATGTGCCCAGCTGTTACTAATTTATTGAGTGCAATCACCTTTTTATTGTAATTCTTTTAATAATTTTAACGTATTTTTGGAATCATTTTATACTGGGCTTTTTTTTTTAATAAAAACAAACTATTCTGTTTCGAGTAGATGGCTAATTATTGGGCTTTCTAGCTACTGCTGTAAGGATTTGATATGTCTTAAGATTTTCAACAACCTGTGAAATTTTATTTCACGAGTGTAATTGTTTAGTGAATCCAAAAATGCTATGGAGTTATTACTGCCACTACTAGTTCAAGCTCAAGACCGTTCTTTTGCTTTCACATCTTAAATAACAAATTTCAGTATAGTTCTAAGCAGTTGAGAAAAGCAATGATACATTTAAACCAAGCAATTTACAATAAGGACAGCAGATATATTTTATACTTTGCTGGCTTTATCCATGAGCATTTATGGATAGCTCTAGCAGTGTAATTATAGGGTAGCCTCCATAGATTGGACAGCAGACAAGACACCACTCATTGATTTTTTTCTGCAAACTCTGCAGTGGAGAGAAGCAGATTTACAAGTGGTGAGGCTTAGAATGATAGGATATATTAATACTGTGTGTAAGAGAACAGGAAAATCAAGAAAATGCTGTACTGTGTATACAATATAAGTTTAGATATATTATATTTTCTTTCAGGATGGAGTTTGATTTGGGAGTATGTAAAGCAAGGAACAAGAAAGTAAGTTCAGAATTTTATAACCAGACCAAAATGTTTTAAAAGGCTAATACAAGTACAGAAATGCATGTATAGTACTACACATCACAATAAAGTTCATACCGGTAAAATAGAGATTGGTTTCAAAAATGCTGAAATTCCAGTTGTTAGTCTTGGTGTTTGGAAATTTTTCAGTTTCTGGATGTAAATTTGAGTGTGAATGGGGAGAAGTGATGGAGTGAGTAATTTGGTAGAAATTTTGTGTTGTTTTGTTTTTCTTTTGCTTAATTCCCTTGCTTTAAAGTGCTTGCAGTTTTTAGAGTAGTCAGCACACTAAAAATAATTGTGATGTATGTTAAGAATATAGAATGTATTCGATCAGAAGAAAATGCTTGCAATAAGTAAGATGGCAGTTAGCTTAATAGCATTATTTCCAAGTAATAGGTACATAAATTGTGTACATTTAGTTCATTTGAGCTTTCGCTATAAGCTTACGTAACCATTACTTATGTTGAAATTTGTAAATTCTCTGCTTAGTGTGTGATACAATGTATGGCACTGTAGAAGTGGTCTGATCTTAAGTGTTAGGCTCTAAGCCTTCTATACTTAATGTTAAAATAGACTATTGGTTTGAGTAAAAATTGCATATTATATCAAACTCATAAAAAGACACATCCCTAGCTCACTGTTTCTCATTGCAGTAGTAAATCAGTTTTTTGATGCTTGTAATGGAATTTATAAATCTGATGTAAATCTAATACTTAGTAACCTAATTAGATGTAAATCTAATACTTAGTTATGGGAACATAATCACATAGAAGAGTAGCAAAGCTTTTAACGCACTGCCTTTCCGTACTGGCAGGCAAATAGGTGCTTTGGTTTGGAAGGAGGGGGACTGAAAGGTAAGTGGGATTCTGTCTTCTTAGTGGTTTGGAGATTAGCAAGCCAGCTGCAAATGGCATTATGCAGAGGCTGATGATATTGGAGCCAATCCCAGTTTGTGTGCTGGTATGTGACCAGAACAGTTGAGTGTGCTGTACTTCCCTTGGGTTTGTAGGTTGTACCCGATTGGAGGAGAACAGACCCGGAAGGGATAGGATTGTTCACGAGTTGCATGTAGGTGTAGGAATGGGACTGCAGGAACTCCTCAACGTTAAGTGAAGGCAAGCACAAAGTGCTTAAGGCTGTCACCGATACCAGTGGACTTGCTTTCCTCAAGTCTGGATTTGGAGGTATCTCTTGCTATTTAATCAACACTGTTTTAGTGTCAAGTGCATTACTTAAGAACTAGGATGCTGATAGATTAAAAACACTCAATGAGAAAGGGAAGCTTCTACCAAGATAAAACTAAAATTATTTTATCCTTTCTTCTGATATGTGTTGCCCAGTGTATTGCTACTGGGTCATAAGTTTGTTGATTATCTTTTCCAAATCTTAGTAGTGAAGTGTGACAAGGCTGCAACATCATCATGCTGTGAGGGAAATTGCACTTGATTTTAACCTTCCCAGATCAATTAATCTCCCTTAGAAGGAATTCCACAGTGAAGTCTTATTTATTAAAGTTGATACTTTAATCTTACAAAAAAGATATAGCTGAAAAGTATTCATTCTGTAACTATTGAATGGACGTGATTTTATCCAGCATGTTTCTGTACCTCATTGTAGAATGGGTGGACTGAGGGTAGTTCACTTTAGATTAAATGTTGAAACAAACATAAGAAACTGAACACAAGTTATCATTTTTTCCGCTTGATTTCCTCCTTCCATTGGAGGTTAGTGGCCCTGCCGGCGGGGGGGAGGATGGGAACTTGATGATCCTTGGGGTCCCTTCCAACCCAGGCCATTCTGTGATTTCTGCAGCAGGCGTACTGAGCCTAGATTGCTCTGGAAACATAATGTAAGTAGTCTCAGCACTCCAATTTTAAAGAAGCTTGATTGTTATTTTCACCTGGCCTTGTCTGATTGTTCTAGTGCCTGGTTGGAAGAAACCAAATGCATTTTCCATTTCAGGCATGCTTCCAGAGAGTTTCTTGTAAGACGTTTACAGTGCTGTAGCTTATCCATGCTGTTACCTCATATATACTAGGGCTGAAAAAGCCATTGCTCATAAGATGAGGAAATGCCACAAGACAAGAAAGCTGCACTGTCAGATTTCACTTTGAAGACTGTGAATCTCTTTAGAGGTGATTGTATTTATAGATCATAATTTCAAACATATGCTTTTAGAAAACCATTGAGAATTTGTTGCATATTTTTCACATTTTAACAATCATGCCAGTTACCAGATTTGCTTGAATGTATGCTGGTCAACACCTCATTTCTTACCCCAGAGAAGCTATAATTTGATTGAAAGAATTAAGTACAGGGAGGCGTAATGAGCAGTTCATCCACTTTAAAAGAAATCTTTCTAATTGCAGTGTGCAATGATTATATAGTGACAGCAGTAGGAAAATATCTGCAAGGTGTTATAATGTTGCTTGTTCTGTTTATGTTCAGTCACTTCAGTTTTGTGTGATGAGACATTTAGTGGAATACAGGTTGCTTATTTTTGGCAGCCTTTCTGCATACCCAGGTTATTCTTAACTTTTTTTTTTTCCTGTTTAATGTGATCCTACTTTATTTTTCCTTGGCTGAGGAGGTGTTTATCCTCCAGATACTCTCGTGGATTAGAATTTTTTTTCCCTGTTGTATTGTTGTATTTTTCCTCTCCTGGCACATGACTGTTTCTGGAGATAACTGTTTTTTAATTCAATTGCAGTAGCACTAGTGACCCCTGTCAAAACTGCCTACCAGCACAGCAGGTAGCTCCAGTGCTCTCTAGCCATCAGACCAATGGTCGTAGCATGGCTCTGAGCTATGAGGACATATCTGCTGACAAAAGTTCGAACTATTGAATGTCCTATTGTATAATTTCTGCTAGATAAGCTAGAGAACAGTAAAACTGTTTTGAATTCTTCATGTTTCACACCTGTCCTTTTTCTTCATTTTTTTCCTGTCAAAATCATTCGTCTGCTTCAAAATATTTTTAATTTTAACCTTTGAAGGTTAATGACATCAGGATCCAGGGAACATTATTTTTTCCTTCCACCTGGTTTTAATTTGGCTGTAAATATAAATACATTACCCATACACACAGATTGGAAAAAAGAAAAAAATCTTTTTTCCCCAAGTTGTAGATGGATTTTAGTGTACTGTGTCCAGGATCATTCTGCATAGTGCTTAAAAAGAAAAAAAAAAAAAAAAAAAGGAAAAAAANAAAGAAAATTCTTCTGTGTGTTTTTCTTTATCTTGTCTTTTGTGTGCTGTTCATTTGCTTACGCTTTCACTGGCCTTTTTCCAGTAGGCAGTTGATCTGATTCAGTCATGTAAAACACAAATTTTCAAGAAAATAATTCTTGGCCATCCACTCGGACACATAAAATGATAAAACTTTGTCATTCAGATGTTTGGGTTTTATTGATTGTTTGCTTGTTATTCTTTAAAAATAAAAAAGTGAATTTAACAAAGTTTGATTTGAGTTGGGGTGGTGGGATTTATTTGCCTTTTTAGTTTTCTTTTTAGTGTTGATTTTGGAGGGTGTTTTTTTCTGTGGAGTAAACACATGGATTACGTATATTCTGTGAGATTACTGGTTTTCTTGTTGTTGTTTAATGGACAGGAATTAAATGACAGGCTTCAGTAAAAATAATGTCTGATAACAGCATTGCAGGTGTTGACCCACTTACTCATTTTTCTTCCTGCTTGACCTCTCCTTTAGTGGTTCCCTGTGCTCTTCTACAGATGTTTGTGAATTTTTGGTTTGGTTTCTGGGTTTGTTTGTTGAAATTAATTTCTTTGTAATATAAAATGATTAGGGTACCTTTTTTAGTTGCTTATACCATATGTGAATGTAGCAGAACTGTGTCTATCAGAAAGCTTGAGTTGTGGATATGCAAGAGTTGTTCCACTGCAGCTCTGTCTTAGGCCACTATATAGCAAAAGATAAGGATTTTGTATTGAAAAGTTGAAATAAAATCAGTTCTTGCATCTGCTGTATGCAAACTATTTGCTAGTAGTCTCTTATACTGTATTTCAAGTAATTGATTTAGTACAAAATCAGGAAAAAAGCGGTTTTGTAAATCTTGGTTTAAAAACCACCAACAAACACTCTGTTCTGTTGCCACGGTTTCTTTTAAGCTGTAGGATCTTAAAAGTCATTGAGCAATTTGTTCCAGAACCTGAAGACTGTCAAGTTATCTAAGCAAACTTATAAATGGAAAACTAATTTCTAATACAGTACATTTTGTGAGATACTGAGAATGAATTGAAACTTTAGTTTTCCAGAGTTGCTTCCTCCCCCTCAGGACACTTGCTGTGAGGTTCAAACATTGTTTTCAGACTGATGAGGTAATTTCTAGTGTACTCGCTGCATGCGGATGCACATCTGTTAAATTGTATGGGAATTATGCCAAATTCCATTTATTAAGAGAAGTACTTGTGTAGTACTGTCTTTAACTGGTTCTCTGTAGTTGCTTTATGCTGAAATGACAGGGATGTGATAAAAGAAATATCTCAAGCCTCCTACATGCATATTCACTGTAGTCAATATGTTCAGCTTTGATTTCTAAACTAGATTGAAGTGGGATTTTCTGAAGCGTGCATAAGTGCTTGCAAGACTATTTAAAGTATCCTCCTCAGCACTGGCTTTGTAGGATGCTGCCTTCATTTTAAGGAAAAGAGAGCACAGAAAATTGAAACTGTAGACGATCCAAACTAATACAGAAGGGAAAATGCAACAATGGGCTGCTATTCTTAGTCACCAAATACCTCCAAGATTTGAGGTGAGGCTCTGCCGTGCCAGAACAAGGTGAACTGCTAATGTGAATGCTTTAAGCCAAGATCAGCAGCAGCTTTGTGCTGGTTGAGAGTCCCCGATGGTGACTTTGGTCCCTGGATTGTAAGGAAATCATCCCTGTTCCCTGGGACCTGACTGGAGGTAGTGGTTTAAGCCGGCAGGTAGCCTGTGCAGCATCAGTGCCCTGGTAGACCTGTCTGTGGGAATAGAATGTTTTTGCATTTGGACTAACAACATAAGTACAAAAGTGTATTGTAGTTTTTTGGTTTTGCATTAGGACTATCAAAAATAAGTCCAATGTATATTGTTGTATGTTAAAACTGAGTGCAGTTGCTAAGGAGGCTTGGCCTTGAAGACTACTAAGATAGTCAGTGCAGCTGCTAAGGAGAATTGGCCTTGAAGACTGATAAGATAGCAACATGTTGCAAGAATGGACAACAATTAATTGAACTAGTGGAAAATTACCCACTGCAAGTATTAAGAAGAAGGTATGTCAGCATAATTGTAAAATAATAAAGTTGAGAAACAGACACAGGAGGAAAAAAGAGAAAGAAAAGAGAAAAAAACAAGGAGAAGTTAAGTGTTAGCCACAGGAGGGTTTAGTTAGCAACATCCATGTTTATCTCACCAGTACCCATCTTAGTATCCATCTGTAGTTAGCATAGAGTAGTTTTGTGAACCTGAAGTATTCAGCCAATGAGGAACCAGGGGGAGAAAGGGAGAGTTGGACAGTAAGGCATAAAAGATGTGAAACTGTTTCTGCAGACGTGCTCCTGTTTGCAGGATGTCTGCCATTGCAATTGCGGATAAAACTGCTTTCATCAGAGATACAGTCCTGACAAATTATGGGCATATTTCCGTCTGACCACCATCCTGTTCCTCCCAACTAGATTTTAACTGAACACACCTATAAAACTCTAATTTGCTATATGAGATGAAAAATATCTCAATTTGCAGTTCATTGTCTGTATGCAGTAAAAAGGAGGTGGGAAGAATTTGAAAGCTGGCTGCTCTGCAATGTGGAATAGGAAAAAGGCAATTCTAACAAAACCTGGAAGTTCAGTAATCATTCTGGAAGTGAATATGTGTTTAATAAGATTCCTTTCCAAATATTTGCAGTTAAGCAGAAGCATTATGTCTAGCTATAGAACAAAATCTGCCATTCTTTCCACTGTTAACAGCATCTGTTTATACAACTGTGCCAACATGTAAAGCAGTTGTTTTGATATCAATACTTTAAACAATATTGCTGTCATATATGAATGATAATTTAAACAAGCCATTAATTTATAACTTTAGTATTTCTACTTTGTTAGCTTTAAAAATTCAGTAAAAATGAAGCTATCGAACTGCAGAAATTTTGAGATGTGCTGAGGGGGAAGGGGGCTCAAGTGATTCAATAGGCATAAAAACTATTCATAAGAACATGGTTTTAAATTGTTCTGTGAAAAGTAACCAGGTGCAAAACTGAAAGGAGGGGCATTGCTTAGGGGAAACAGTTTGTTATTAATGCCCTCTGTGATGTTTGGAAAACATACAGGTGCTCACTTTTATAACACTTGCTGTTGTCTTACACAACATAAAATATTTGTTTTCATATAGATATTACAAACCAAAGCAATTTTTGTTTTCCTTTGAAGACACAAAAAAAACCTGCTTTGTCTAGAGTTTCTTCTTGGGAAAGTATCACATAACATGACCATCTATATTTTGAGAATAGCTCATTTTTAATACTGGATTTATTTACTTTTACTATTCAACAGTTAAAGAAAACTTGCAAAAAGAAAAAATATATGCATAACTTTATTTCAGAAGAGACAAGCAAGATATGAGGGGTGGGGGAGTTTCTCTCTATATTAAATGGATAGACTGTGAGGAGCTGCCTCTGAGAAACAGTCAGAAACGGGTTGAGAGCCTGTGGGTTAAAATTAGAGACTAGACCAATAAAGGACAGCTGATGATCAGGGTCTACTTCAAGCCACCTGATCAAGGGGAGCCTGTTCATGAGGCCTTGCTTCAGCTGCAAGAGGCATCACGCTTGCAGGCTCTCATCTTGATGGGGGATTTCAACCACTCAGATGTCTGCTGGGAAAACAAGGCAAGCTGCAAGCAATCCAGGAGACTCCTGGAGTCTGTTAAACCTAGCTTTCTGGTTCAGGTATTAGACAAACCAACCAGAAGTGAAGTGTTACTGGACCTTGTGCTCACCAGTGCAGAGGAGAGATCATTAAAGAGGCTAAGACTAGAGGCGGTCTGGGCTGTAGCAACCATGCCCTCGACAAGCTGATGATCTTGAGGAACGTGGGCCTGGCAAAAACCAGAGTCTGACATGGGATCTCTTCTTCTTTTCTACATTCTTTTTGAATGAAACCTCTTCTCCAGAAAAAAACTCCTTTTTAAGAAACAAGATGCAGAAATGAGCTTCTCAAAAACGTATACAATGCCACATAAATTCTTAGTGGGACTGTTTTCTGTTGTGAACAAATCTTTTTTCTGTATCTGAAATTCATCCTGGAGGAGACAATTTGGGTACTTAGTAGCGCTGTTTTCTCAGAGCATCTTTTTGTATTAGATAGCTGAGGTATAAGAACCAGGGAAGTTTTCAAGGTTGCAGGAAGCTGTACAACCACAGCAATAAGGCTCAAAATTGTACAAGAATTAGTTGAGTCTCCACATTAAATCAGTATTTTGTTGAAATTGCTATATGAAAATATACCATAAATTTTGGTATTCAAACTCAGAGCTGGAATTGATAACAAATTAGCATGTGAAGTAGACTAGAAATCTGAAGTCTAAGATAATTTCATGTATCTGGTCCATATTCTTTAACCCGTAAATATGTTGGAATGCACCACCTTACTTAACCCTCTGCTTCATTTGTCTGAATGTTGAAACGCTATTTTGTGAAATTTTGACGCTTTGTACATTTAGAAGAAAGAGATCTGTTTTAAATATTTAAGGCATTGCCACAAGTTACTTTTGCCTTATTCTCTGAATGCAAAAACTTAAGCTTGTGGAATGCAGAAGCAATTGGACAGGGACACAGAAAGGGTCTTTTGAAGGTCAGAAACTACAGATATCAAACTGACTGCTAATCCATAGCTTACTAGAATTCTGCACGTGCCTGTCAGAGTTTTAGTCAGTGAGCTTTTGCGAGTTCATAAAGCAGTTGTTTCCTTGGAAGCTGAGTGTGAGACTTGCTGAATTGGATTTAATTGCACAAACAGAACTCTGGACAGAAAAGGCAGCTTCTCAGTATGTAACTTCAGAGAACTGTAAAGCATGAAGGAGTAATTATCTCTTTCATGATCTGTTCATAACCTACTTTTTGTCTTTAGGAAGAGGGTTTTTTTAAAAAAACAAACAAAAACCCCACACATTCCTACCAGTAATACTAACTCATTTCTTCTTTTTCCCAATAAAATTTGTATCAGATATTAAATAGTATTTTAGTAAAAATGTGCTGCTGCTTTTAAATTTACTCCTTTTATTCTGACTGAATCAAAAGCTTAGGAAACTCCTGGCTGATTTTTAGACTTAGTTGTACTTTGAGTTTTTGCTTTAGGGCAACATTTCCACAAGGTAGGAAATGTTAAATTCTAGATACAGTGATTATGAACCTTATCATGGTATTGTGTTTAATTTTTTACCTGCCAAAGAGTTCTTCATAAGAAGGCCTTAGACTCTCTTGAGTGCGTTTTAAAGATTTTTTTTTCCCATCATAATAATTAACAGTCAGTTTTACATACATTTCATCATTGGTTATTGGTGAGCTGAGGGATGAATATCCACTGCAACTCTGCAGGATTTGACAGTTAGGCTGACCTAATGTTAAATTGATGAGTAGTTTTGGATTATACTACACGTATAGCCAATACCTTCAGTAGATTGTCAGTCTGTCAGTCTTAAAAATGAAAAGTAATTTTTTAGTGATCTTACTTCATTTGCACTACTTCCTTTTTCTCAAGAACTAGTGACACAGTAGCAGTAAAACTTTGTACTACTTAGTTTCATGATCTGTAAGAACTATAGGGCATTTGTGTAGTGTCCAGACATAACAAGATTTTATTTATTTATTACGGTGAACAGTTGCAACAATCAGTAGCTGCTTCAAGACTTTGCACTTTAATTTCTCCCTTCAGTAATTACTTCAGCCACACAGCATTATAGAAATACATTGCAATATGACTGGAAATTCTGTGAGGCAGTCAGTCATTTGTCATAAGATTCCTAATTACCTAAAGAGTTTAAAAGTTATTACTAAAGGAATCCAAATTTAAAGAACATTCAAAATTGAACCAGAATCAAGACTTCCAGAACAGATATTGTTTTTTAAATATGATTTGAATATTATACAATAGATTTCATTATGCACTGGTTAGAACTTCAAAACTTTATCTCGGGGCCAAGTATTTCTAGGTAGATACTTAAGGAGTTATCACTTCTCATTATTTTGTTTTTTCTGTAAAAGATGGACATATAAAAATAGTTTAGAAGGCTGACAAAAAATAATGTATTCTGGACTGTAGATTAAATGAATTTAGACCATGACTTTCATCTCCCTTAGATTCCTGTGTGCAGAGCTATATTGATTAAGATTCTTAAGAGCTTAAGATTCTGGCCACACATTGTACAGGATTCTAACTCAGATCTGGAGTTCAAAGGCATTTGTTTCAGTGTGCTCCAAATTATGATAGCAGTGACTCTGTTGACTTTGTCAAAACATGATCTAAAATTAGTTATTTTTGCCTCGTATTTTCTGATCTGCTTTAAGAGGTATGTATTTCACTTAAATGCATACCTCTTAAATTTCAACAGCATCTTTGAAACTTAATGCTGTGACATGTCTTTATTCATGACACAAAATAGTCATGTCTTCAATCCCGGAAGTAATGCTCTTTCTGGCTTAATGGTTTTTGGTTATTTGTTAATCTAGTGTTGTGGTTTTGTGTGTGTTTGGGTTTGTTTTGTTTTGATTTTTTTTTCTTAAAAAAAGGGGAAAAAAAAGTGCATGGTTTCTGCCATCATAAATTATCTAGTTGACTTCTCAGACATTCTTTCTTAATTTGCCGATAACTCTACATTCCCTACAATGAAGTATGTAAATAAATGTTTTATTTGCATATAGTAACACACAGAAATAGGGTGGAACCTTCTATTGAAGAGTTCCAAGTAAATGTTCTCTGTGCTACAACTTCATATTTTGAAGGACTACTGCCAAATTCTGTTACTAAAAAAAAAAAAACACTAAAATTGAAGAATAATTCTAGTACTGTCGTTTATTAAGGTAGATAAAGATTGTAGGAGATTTAGTAAATACATCTGTGTGACTTGTCAGGAAGAGTGTGTGGCTGGGAGCATATAATTGCTTCCAATTTTTTTCAGATCTATGAAAAACCTTTTTACGTGTTTGCAATTTAACGCCCACTCAGTGGCTTCTCTGGAAGTGCTCTAGTTTGCAAAGCAATGTAATGAGCAGCTGGTGACGATGGCTCTTCCAGCTGCCAGGGAGTCTGTGCAGACCTGTAATGACTGCCATACTGCTGTCAAGCTGTCATGGAATAAATGAAAGTTTAAAAGCATGTATGGTGATCACGTGGGTAGCTGTTTTTAGAATGTTCTAGAAATTCCAGCTTTTTCCTTAAATTCCAAAATACAAAAGGTGAAATGCTACTGTTTCATTGCACATAAAATTACAAGTGAAATACCTTAAGTGAATTTTGCTAATATTCCAGGAGTATCACAGCACCTAGTTTCAGACTGAATTTCTACCTAAAGCAATGACTGAGATGCTCAAGAACATTATATGCTCTTCTGTAGGTCTTAGTCTCTTTAAGAGTTACTATGTAGTGAATGATATAGGAGTAGTCATCTAATCAAGGGGATTTTTTTGTAGTTTATCACTAACAGGAATTGTTGAGGGTTGCTGAAGCTTGGGCACTCAATATGGTCTTCTTTTATTAAAGTGCTGAATATTAACAGCTCCAGCTGAAGAGAAAGCTGTTCATTGATTGTTATAAGTGCTATGTAGAGAAATGTAAATAATTAGATTATTCATATAGGAAATGTCAAATCAGCCAAATTTATGGAGTTTCGGGTATTCTGTTTCACTATCACATCTGTAAAATCTGGTATTTTCACCTTGAAATAATAAATTACCTGAATTTTCAAGAGCTGTATAAGTCTAGATATGGTGCCTGTCACCTGTGCTTTATTAAATCGTTAGGCTTAGCTCTTTGTAGCTCTGTTACAGAATTGAGCTGTCTTTCTTCTGGAAAAATATTCTAGTACTGCTTGAAGTCACTGAACCCCCAGAGGTTATTTTTTCTTATTTCAGAGTGGTCCAACCAAGCATTTAGACCACTGAGAAATCAATTGATCTTTAATTCTAACCTCTCTTCTAGTGTTTGCATTTCAGTAGTTGTTCTGATCTAATTTTGCTGCTTTCTAGTACTGCATTGATTTCCTCTATTCTGTAACATTTGACCTGCGATTCTGAATCACGTACTGTACCAATATATGCCAGTATACCACATACTGTATACTTAATCAACAGCCACAACCGTACTGTGGTTTTGGCTGTTGATTAAGAGACTTCTGGCAGTCTGTTTATTATATTCTCATCGATAGTCTGGTCAATATATTGAATCCAGCTGTAAGCACAGCACCTCTACTCTGAAGTAATTTCATTTAAACAGCTATCTGCCATGTGGAATTTGATTTTTTTTTTTTTTTTAAACCTACTAATTTTTCCATGAAAGTGAATTTTCTGTTAATAACAAATTCTCATAAAGGTTCTTGGGCTTTTACATCTACAGATACACTAAAAATGAATAAATCTGAGATATTGCAAAGAACTTTACGTATTAATCTGAATTTGCTATTTCATTCTAAAGAACATTTAACATCAAGCCACTGACCTGTACAATAGTAAACTTTGATCCTAAAAAGCAATGTTAGCTTTTTAAACTGTATGAAATGATGATCATTACATCAATGCTTGCTTACTGTATACATTTGCCCCTGAGTGCAGAAGTGTTATGCAGTATGTATCTTCAGAGTTGGAAACCCATTAACTTGTTAGTTTTCCTGATAATCTGGATGAAGTGAGTACATAAAAAGAGCCAGTCATATTACTTAAGCCTTAATTGTTTAAAAAGCCTTCTCTAACTGCCATCCTCTAAAAGCAAAGAGAAAATTTACCATTCCCAATACTACTTTTTTTTGGAGGATCATATGGATTAAAAGGAAACATGCTTTATTGTGAAAAATGAATGACACACCAGTCTTTGTAGATTGTGCAGTACAATACTTCTGCAAATTATTTTTTCATTGAAAGTGGAAGTGAGCTAAAACAGCAACAGAAACATAATGTGAATGTAATAGTGAGTATGATTTTTTAACATGTGTTTTATTTGTAATATATAGGATTGTTCTTATTTATGATACCTAGCCTTTGAGGAGAGAGGATGAAATGATTTTTAGTTCCTGAATTATATTTTTCACAGACTGCCTGTGATTTGGTAGTTTTATTTCTATATGCAGTAAGTGCATATACTTTTTTCAGTTGACATTAAAGTCAGTCCAAAGTAATGGTTAAATAAATAAAATTTTAAAGAACATATATGAAAACATGCTTGCATGGACTTACATTTGTTTTATTATCTTAAAAAAAAAAAAAAAACCTAGATGAGATGTATGAATTAGAGGTTGTATTTGAGAAACCATGGCTAATAAGGATGGGGAAATGAAAATACTAAGGTGGCTGTAAAAATGCAGATGAAAAGAGCTTAGCTTTCATTTTGTTTTTTATAAGCTGTTGGCAACTTAACCTAACAAAGGCTGAACTGTGTCTAATTTTGAGTTATATAATTCTTGTTTGGAATTGTACCATTATTCATAAGGAATACACTTTTTCACTGTGTTATCTAGGAAAGGGGATGCAATGCGTATTTACTTTTGTGGGACATTATAGAAAATACACCATCAAACCAGCTGCTGATACAGTCAATTAAACAGAACATTTCTGAAAAGTTAAGCCCATTACAGTTGTATGTTTTTTCTTTTATGTTTAGTGACAAACAAGAAACCGGCTCAAGCATATATCACGAAGGTCAAGCAATTTGAAGGCTCTACGTCATTTGTCAGGAGAACGCAATGGATGCTTGAGCAGCTTCGCCAGGTCAATGGTATAGATCCTAATCGGGTGAGTTTGAATAGTTCTAGAAAGTGGAAATGAAGCTATTGATGCATGATCCACAAATCAGTTATGTCTTTCATTATTCAAAAGACAAATAGAAAGGTAACAGACAGATTTAAGTGCAAATTCTCAGCAAAGAAATAAATCAGTGGAGTATGTGAAATAGATTTTACTGAGAAATATGAGAGGAGGCCAAAGCTCATAATCAGGTATTTTCTTTTTCCCGTCCTATCTTGCCCTACTCTTCTTCCTGCTCTCGCTCTTCTTTGTGAAGAGAAAAGTAAGAGCTGTGTTTGCCTTGTCTTCATCTGTAAGCCTCTTGGGTCCCATTTTAGCATGCACCTGTGTTGTAAGAGCAGTAAGTAGAAATAAAGACAGAAGAGGTTACTGAGGTTCAAGTTTCTGGAAATATTGTGAACCTTGCCCTTCGTCTAGGACAGTCCTGTCTTCAGATTCCTCTACATCTCTTATCTTTCTGTAAGGGGCTGTGGTGTAGTTTAGTTCACATGAACACCGATTTAAAACAAAAATAAATTCAACAAACAAAAACTCCACTAAGTAGTTTTGCAATTGTTTCTAAAATTTTTGCCTCAAACTTTTTTTTTTTTTTTTTTAAACACGGAATATACAGCCTGGCAAAGTCATACAAACATGTAGTAAGCTTATGAATACAAATCTTCAGTGGTGAAACAGCCGAATTAGAAGTTAGGAATGCAATTCGTATTGTATGATCACAAAATGATTTACTGTGCTCATTTTACAGCAGAATGTTAATGGCTAATCTCCTTGGTTTGTTCAGGGCTGTGTTTTGATCAGCCACCTAAGCATCTTAGTGGTGCACCAAATTCTATTACAGATATTACAGATATTCTATTACATAATGAAAAGCATCTATTACATAAAGGAAAAGCAGGAAGTGAAATTTTCTTTGGATAAAAGGATAAGAAAAATGAGAGTAGTGACACAGATATGGGATGAGAGTTTTAGACCCTTTCTCATCATCTGCTAAGCAGCTCTGTAAATTGCTGCTTGAGATACTTCCACTTTGAAAGTCCTATCAAGTTCTTCAGCTTAACATTATCCTTTCAGACTTGTCTTCCTATAGAATTATAGCATCATTGATTCAAAATAGAATTTACTGGATTAGTTTACAAAATGATTTTTAGAAATTATTGCTAAATATATAGCATAACTGCTTTTATAGAATCCTTTTTTTTTGGCAACTGATGCAAGGTAAAGAGCTGGAGGTTCCTTTGTTCTGGAAGTGCTCTTTTGTTCTTGTAATCCTGAGACCTGTACAATACTTTATGATAATAAATTAAAGATAATAACTAGGGCTTGCTATTTATTTTCTTTCTCTGGGTGAATATAGAGACCAGAACCACATGTTTTATAATGCTGCATGAGAGTAGATTTTGGACTGTAAGGCTGAAGGTGCTGAAACAAAAATCCTTATGTTAACATAGAAGATACAAAGTAGCTATATATCTGTAGCTAAGAAGGATTTTTTATGAGATTCCAGCTTTTAATTCTTAAGTATAAAACATTTTTGTTTCTGGGTATTTTTTTTCCTAGCTGAAAATTCTTCATTAAAAATATCAAAGAAAATAATTCCTGCCTATGTTCATATAAAAAACATGCAGGACAAAAATAATTCCAGGATGATCTTGAGTTGCATGATCTTTCTGTTTTTTTCAACGTAATTGCTTTTTAAACAATGATAGTTCTATATGTTTTTTGAAACGATTCATGAAACTAGAATAACAGCAGTGTATTTTCTTCTTCTAGGATTCCCCAGAATTCGATTTACTATTTGAAAATGCTTTTGACCAGTGGGTAGCAAGCACAGCTTCAGAAAAATGCACATTCATTCAGGTTCTTCATCACACTTGTCAGCGATACCTTACAGACAAGAAACCAGAATTTATCAACTGCCAATCTAAAATTATAGGAGGTAAGCCAATTGAAACTGGAGTACTTTGTGCAATTGGACATGAAATGATGATTTACGTGTGAGCTATTTTGTGTTCAAATGTGCTTGCAACCTATCTACACCTTGAAATAATGGATATGAATATGCTTAGTTCACAGTAGCAGACTTGTAGGCTTCACAGTTTCACCATCAAGCATCATTTCAAATTATTCCAATGTCTTTGCTTCTCTAGTGTTTAGTTCTAGAGGTAACATCCACCATGTGAAAACTCATCTTGTGAGAAGTCCTTCTTCTCCCACCCTTAACAGCAGAAGTCTGTTCTACAGTGCCATTTCACACAAGTGTGTCCAAAAGTATTTATTAATAAATTTCCTTTAGGTCTTTTGAAATTTACTTTGATCTTTACAGAAATCAGTTAATGGTTTTGTTAAATTTCATAACTTATATGTATCCTAAGGTGAATTTCCAGGAATAGACATCAGGTTAAAAAAAATTAAAAAAAAAAAAAAATTGATAACCTGGCCAATATGTGGAATTTTTACCAGCCACTTCCCAAGCAACAAAAATTACTTTGGGAGGAAAGATTTTCACTAATTTCACTAAATATTCTTTAGGAAATTAAACCTCTAGGAGGATAGGTTTTAGTTGTTGCCTGGTTTCTGAAAATAATCTCCTTTCTATCTGCTCTAAAACAGAACATTTTTTAATTAAACCTCTTACACTTCCTGTGTTCTTCTTAGCTGGAATAAAAAGTTATTTTTCTTTTTCAGTGAGTCTTAACATTTGATGTCTCTAAACTGTCAATGAGATCCACAAGCTGACTTAGTGTTTTGTTTGTTTGTTTTTCCCTAGTAGACATTAAATACAAATATGGCCAGCCTTACTCACTTCTTTCTAGCAATTCTCCTCTCTTGTAACACTATTATATGTTCCTGACTGTTATGTCAGAACTGCATCTTGTGCACTCACCTTTATATGTTAATTTTTTCTGCTACTTTATCTTACACCCCTTTCTTCTAAAGCAACAAAGGTAAACTTGGAGAAGGGGAAATGATCTCCTGTTTGGTGCTTACGTTTTAGCTGCTGACACTGAGGTTACCACTAACTTTTCAGTCAGAACTGCTCTGTCAATCATCCTTTTCTTTTAGTGTATTCTCAAACTAAGAAAAAAGGCACAGAACTTTCTTCTAAACTTCCTTTTCTTTCTTCCTGTTCCACTAATTTTCTTTCCATCATCTTCAAAAGCTTTTGGTTTGCATTATATTTAAAGCCTCAAAATGTATTTATCTAATAGAGACATTCTTCCTTCACTGAGTAAAAATAATCAAATAACTACAATAGCTTGAAATATCTCCAATTAAAGGCAGTCCTCCTTTGTGATATGTAATACTGTGAAATTAGTTTATTAGGTTATGTTAGTTGATCAGTTACTTTGAGGTAAACAATAATACAGTAAACAGAAATAGCGCCATTCATTGACTTAGAAATTGTATTTTACTGGTTTGGACAATGGAGAGGCATCTACAGTTCTGCTCGTTCTCATTGTAAGCCCACAGATGGACCAACTGCACATCAAAACCCATTTAGTCTGAAACCTACAGTATCAGAGATTTTTATGGAAAATAGTGAAGTATGTCACAGATTTCAGATACATCCTGACTAGAAAAAGTAAGGCATCAATGTAGCCGAGCAAGCCAAACAACATATAGTTGAAGATAAATTTTGTATTAAACTAAATCAGTTCAGAATTTGCAACTTTTCCCCTTCTCCTCCCAGTAATTAAGCAAAGCAATAGATTCTAATCATCCTGAAACATTAGTGCAGCCAGATTATGAATTACTTTGTGTTTTAAGTAATACTCTTTTGCCCTTTCTGGGGGGTGTGCACAGGAATTTCATGTTGGATGGTTAGTTTAACTTCTAATACTCAAATTTTTTTTTTTTAATGAATTATTAGAATATCTGTTTATGTAATGTAATGGATAATGTACAATGTGTATATAACGTGTGTCTTGTAACTGTTATGTAATTTCAGTAACAAAAACCACACCAAACTTCTTCCCAACTGGAAATGAAGACGAAAGTATCACGGAATCATAGAATGGTCTGGGTTGAAAGGGACCCCAAGGATAATCAAGTTCCAACCCCCCTGCCGCAGACAGGGCTGCCAACCTCCAGATCTAATACTAGATCAGTATTTTTGAAGAGTTTGTTTACAAGCTTACTAATTGAGCCTTACTCCTTCCAAAAGGGCAATAGTGAAGAAAGTGAAATTCATGCTATTTCTGTTCCTGCAGGAAGTACTTAGGAATTTAGCCTTAAGTAAACAGGTGTCATCCTGTGTGGAAGTGCAGACCCTCTCCATTGACTTCCTCATTTTAACTTGTCATACACACAAAAACTTCCTTCTCATGGCCTGATTCTTTGTTTTCAGAACCACTTTTTGCTTTACTGTTATTTGAGCATAAAGTAAGGAGATGGTCTGTGGAGTTAAATAGTCTAGCTTTCTGTAACTTGATTGATGACATTAGTAATTACGGTAATAATGAGAACTGATAAAAGGTGTGGGTGTTACTTCTTAGAACAAAGGAAAAATTTGGAAAGACTGTAACAAGATTCCTCCCAGTATTATCTTGTATTGAATATTTCAAGTTCCTCTTTTCTTTAGAAGAGACATCTCCATAGCTTACATGTGGTTTCTAGATATGGCTTTGGATAGGAAAAAAAAGGCAGGCATTTGGGAGGAAATAGTTGTGTTTTGTTCTGTATCATTTTGATTTTTGTTAAAGTAGGAAATGCTTTCCAATTCTGTATGCTTCTAATGTGTGGGTAGTGATACTGGAATATGTCTAATTTATGTTCAATTTGAGGTATCATTCTGTTATGTAAATTGTTAGTAGGTAACAAAACTAATCAGATTGTATTGTTTTTACATCAGTAAGGTACAACAACAAAAGCTGGAGCTGAGTGATATGTAGAATATTTATCTACAAATTATATTTGTTATAACAATTCTTGACATGACATTAGACTGATAATAAGGAGGAATTTGTCGCTTGTATTTCTAAATAGAACCCTTCATATGAGATTTGCGACTTCAAAGATTAATTCTGTGACTCTGTTGATAAACAGTTGCTGCCACCTTTAGACACACCTTAGAAGTGCAGGAGGAAGCAAGACAAGTGGAAGTAAGATGATGATATTGCAGATTTTTGTTTTAAGCTTTGGTCATTTGGTCAAATTAGTTAAAGTATGCTTAGAAGCCCAAAGAAATTGTATCTTTGCCTCTGTAACCTTTTCTCTAGGACAATTGGCAAGAGTTATTAATGGATCGTTCTTTTTCTCCTCCAAGAATATATTGCCAGTGTGAGAACAGTAATGAGTTTTTTTTTTCGTAAGCTATTGACTCATCTTAGCTTCACCTATCTAGGAATAGGACTTAATGGTGTTTTCATTAATTCTTTGGGCTTATTTGAAGATGAAATTTCTATGTGAAAAAAAATGGCAGTTTGCATTTAGCTTTTCTGTAGTGTTCTAGAGATTCAGCCATTAGCTGGAAGTTTCAGAAAGTAGATTTCACAGAGGTTTTGCAGTTTGTTATTAACTGTCAGCTTTAAAGCAAAATACTTCGATCATCTTGTCTAGAAACCTTTTGTATAATAAGAGATGCTCATGAGTGATATATGGTAGATTAATGCATTTGAAACCTGGTAAGCATGTAGTGGCTTCTTCCTTACTGTGCAAGTTGCATGAATGGCTGATGGAGACAAATGAAATGGGGAATTAGGATAGCTAGGAAGGCTTCAGGGAGACCTCATTGTGGCCTTCCAGTTCTTAAAGGGAGCTTATAAACAAGAGGGAGATTAACTTTTTCCACAGGTAGATAATGATAGGACAAGGGGGAATGGTTTTAAACTAAAAAAAGAGGAGATTTAGGTTAAAGTCATGAAAACTTTTCACTGAGAGGGTGGTGAGGTGCTGGAACAGGCTGCCTAGAGAAGCTGTAGATGCCCCATCCCTGAAGGTGTTCAAGGCCAAGGTGGACTGATCTAGTGGCTGGCAACCCTGCCTGCTACAGGGGATTGGAACTAGATGATCTTTGAGTTCCCTTCCAACCTAAGCTCTTCTATGATTCTGTGGGAAGGAAGACTAAAGCTCCTAGTGGCTGCTCTCCTTTCAAATGTGTGATACTTAGTGTTTTCATCTTTTACCTGATAGTCATTAAAAATAGCATACTTGAACATATGACACAGACTTCCACTTGTAAATTAATTCTAATGTAAATTACTGTAAATTACTGTGACAAAATTAATCTAAATAAAAAAAAACAAACACTTCATTTTGGCAGTATTCTATTATTTTGAAATTACTGAGCCAGAAAGGAGTTCTGTATTTTTGTACTTACTACTGATTCTAAAAGTTTCTGATGAGTAGACTTTTATTAGGTTAGTATCGAAAATACTAACTTAGATTTGTCCTGATTTATATAAATATTACTAGATTTGAGTATAAAGTTTTCAAGTTTAAATTTCTCAGTTTGGAAAAAGATTTAAAAAAAAAAAAAAAAAAAAGTGGTAATAAGGAATTGATCCAAGTAAAGAATTCCCTTGCTTTGTATCTGATCCCTAATGTGAAAATATCCTGTCCTGGCATCAATGCCAGTATTTAAAAATATCAACAGAAGAACACTAGAAACATAGATGGTAAGTTTTTCTGAAATATGTTGATGATTTGACTTTTAATATTTATGCAATATATTTTTAATTATTAATTTCTAATTTCTGTAACTTTGTCTACATTTTTAACGTTGTTTCAGGGGGAAAGATAGAGGCATCAAAACTATGTGATGATATTTATCCCTAGAAGAAAACAAAGTTTGGGAATATAATTGCTGTGAATTATAAATAATATCTCATCCTTTTTTTAGTGGAACTTTTATTATTGGTAAATAAGATTAAGACAAAAATGAGAGTTAGAAAAGAAAAAGCATTTAGCTTATGAAAATCATTGCTTTAATGTGCTGCTCGTGTAAAAACATCTGAAAGATTAGCTATTCACAGATATAAATATAAACATAATTTTATTAATATGCAAATTTTGGAAGCTCTTGCTCTTCTGATAATCGAGAAAAGTGGTAATTATTGAGCTCAGGAGAAGACTTCGTTGTGTGTAGTAATTCCAGTTTGTCTGTTGCAATATTATGTCCCCTTGAGAAGATGGTAATTTATACTGGTAGATACAGCAGTAGACAGACCACAAGTCTGATCCACTGTGACAGTTCTATTTTCTTACTTGCCATTCTTCTCTCCTTTATAAATAAAATACAATTGGGTTTATAATGCAGTTCTACTGAGCTGCTATATTACATCTGTAGTGCATTCTAGCATCTTTGAGCCTTATGCTTGTTTGCATTTTGTTTCATTGTGTGTCTGTGTCTCTGTTTTTTTTGTTTTGATTTGATTTTTTCCATAGGAGATTGCATTTAAACTTAAATTATTGTTGTGGCTTGAAAGTTT
Source organism: Penelope pileata (assembly GCA_013396635.1). Classification (NCBI taxonomy): domain Eukaryota; kingdom Metazoa; phylum Chordata; class Aves; order Galliformes; family Cracidae; genus Penelope; species Penelope pileata. The sequence goes on along the minus strand of WBMW01003576.1, from coordinate 242,765 downwards.
CTATACTGTTGGTTTGTTTGTTTGTTTCTAAAAGTTCTGCCTGAAAGATATTTCTGGGGAAGAAAGGGAACAGCCTATAAAAATTAAATTGACAAATCAGTTTCTGAATGTCAGTCACAACAGGAATCTAATTCCTGGAGAAAGCAGTGTCACAGCTCCACCTAGAACAATAAGCTTATGTGGTTACACTGCTGTTCAATGAACATGAGATATCACATCCTGCAGCTGTGAAGAAAGTTACTATATTCAAGATGAAATTCAACTGCACAGACTCACAAACTGATGGTGTCATTGATAAGAACTTTGCAACCACTTTGAAGTACTCCCTCTGGGGAGCTGATATTTACTGTACTTCCGTAAAGAAAATTGCTGAAGAAAAGTTAATTTGATAGCCATTTCAGAATGCCTGATGTGGTTCCACAGGAATTTTCTAAAGATATAATTTATTGATTTTCTGTCTGTCTTCACAGTATTTAAACTCATAAAATTCAAAAGAGATTGGTTTTGCATCACCTTTACATATTGCGTTGTATTGCTTCTGTGCAGCCAATGGAAGCTGACATCTTGACAAGAGATTTGATAGGGGCATCATTGTTTTGATTTCCAGGGGCAGAGTCTGATCAAATCTGAAATAATAATCCCTAAAAACACTTAACTTTCTCGTTATTGAAGATATAAATCAGCAACTGGTCCAAACTACTGGAAGATCAGTTATACCTAATAATCTTAGTAGATCTTGTGCTGCTATCAGACTATGAACTAATTCTATAAAGGCATTAGTCTTATCTCTACATTCCATTAGAAATGCTTCTTTGTTGAAAGGATGTGTAGTGGATGAGTTTACATAGTATTTTCCATACCTTCTCCACTGCCAGACCACTGCTAAGACATAACATCAAATGATTTGTTTGCCTCTTTGGGAAGCCGTACCTGTACAAACCCACAGTTTACATGTATGTATGCACCAATATAAACAATATTCTTTCTTCTGTCTCCATCTCCTCTCCTTCTCTTCCTCTAAAGGACTAATACTGAAATGATGCTTTAAAGCTAATTATGGATTTGGACAGGAATTTAGAGTTATCTCTAGTGTCAAGTTAAACTCACACTTAGGAAAGTCATTGCCATTCTGACCTGAACAGGCTATTTAGTAGTATATCCTTCCACTCCTACTGAATAAAGTTCTGTGGTATCTTTCAGATTTCTCCTAGCACCCTGCGGGAATCATAGCAGACTCTTAGTTCACTGTGAACTTCATTTTATTTTTTTCTTTGGTTTATATACTTTGGACAAAATACTGAATTAGATGTATTAGACGTAATTTAACGTATGTACAAATCTCTGTGCTCAAAAATAGCATGCAGTATTTGCTTGCATTTTTCTATTGGAAGCTGTTCTCAGCCTTTGTTGGCATTAAATAGTATTAAAAGATTCATTTGTGTCAAAATAAATTTTCTACCTTACATCAAAGCAATGGAAACCACTGTGATAAGTTTTAATTTGAGACCACTTCTTATTCCGATACCTATGCTACTTTCCCATGCAGAGTCAGATTTCTACAAAGCTGTAACATTGAACATCTGTAACTTGAGAGCACAGAGATTTTCATGTTGTATGATCAGTACAAGCTGAAAGATGTGCAATCTGCCGCTTTTGTTCTAGCACTGGTGCTTCCAGCTGAACACCTGTATTTTTGGTTATAGACCAATCTGCCTGAAAATTATTCTTTTCTGTTTGAGCTCTGTCGTTTTGTTCAGCATGGATTTTCAGCTGAATCGGTTTCTCAATCTGCTCATCCCATCTGGCTGCGAAGTTACAAGTGCAGATACAAGGAAGACAATAGACATGTCCAGGTAGTACAGGGAACCTGCAGAGGGCCAGCGAATCTTGGAAAGCATGTCCAAGCACATGAAGGGCCTTAAAACAAGAAAATCATCAGCAGTAGTACAGTTCTTTCTAAGTCTAAGATTTTGCAAGCCACATTGAGAAATTTTTGATATACCTTGCCTGTTATCTATAAAAATATATAAAACAAACAGTATGGAGGTGGGAAATAAATGGTAGGTCCAATCTGAAGGAGCTAGTTGGTGGTGTTTCTCTCTGTTAGCTTTGAGAGGTCATGGTGATGGGTTGCGGGGGTTTGCTGAGAAGTGGAAGAAGTTAATTTCCGCACATCTTTTTCCTTTTTTAGAAAAATAGCCCCAAAAAATTAACTGTGGATCTTTAAGGAAAACTTCTAACTTTATTGTGTTTCTGAAGTATATTACATGTGTAGGTGTATACTCTACATGTATAGGTGTATTCTCTTTAAAAATCATAGAAGCACTTGCCCTGAAATTTGTGTTTACCTTGAGCAACTTAACTTGCTAGTGAGATATTTGGAGCACATGAACACAAGATCAAAATTTTCTTTCAAAATTTCTTTATAATTTAAACAATGGTTTGTATGTATGTGGAATCTAGTAATAATCTCTCTGATGAAGAATTAGAAAGCTGCCATAACTAAGCAAATAATTTAAAGCTGATCTGTTACATAAGTCAAAAGATCATTTTTAGTCTTTAATGGAGGTTAAAAATATTTATGTTCAAAATTTTCTTCTGAAGTTATATTTTGTTGCTTTTCACCTTTGATTTAAGGACTGATGAGATCAACCGTGAAATAACATGGAAACCTGTCTGTAACTAGATACACGGCTAAAAGGCTTCTTTCACTATTCTTTGTCAGGAAACATAATTTGTTATAAGCTGTTCCTGACAGTGTTTTTTTCATTTGTTTTCTTTGTGTTTTTATAATTGGCTTTTGTTAATTGAAACTGAATTTACAATATTTTGAAGCAATTTGAGAGAAAATAGTATTATATTGTATATTTCCTTTCCTTCAGGGAAGAGAAGGCCTCCCTTAATGGAAAATTTAGCTTTTCAGTATATTTTTCTTGAGACCTTTAGTTTTCTATTGATATTTTAATTGTGCAATGGCTTTGGCTCCTGGGTGGTGAATTCACAAGCAGTCAAAAAAACACAAAATAGTGAAGATAAAGAAAGAAAGGTCATTCTTCGTAATTTTAATTCCTATTCTCAAACTTCTGCTGAACCAGTATGTCTTAATTCTGCGACACCAGTATATCGTAATGTAAATAGTATGTATGGGCTTATATAGAATAGACATGATATGTTACGGTTTGCCTTGTTCATGAATTTGAGCTGATTGCTGTTACGCTTTTAATCTTACTTTGCTCACTGATGCAGGTACAGTTTTATGTGGTTCAATGGGAGCCGTAAATAGCTTATTTTCTTAAAAATAAATAGTTTTGGTGTGGTAAACAGAACTTTGTAATTACCATAGCTAATCACGGTTATTTCCTTCTCAGAACAGAAGGTAATTCCTAAATACATGCACAATTAAAAATTAAATGCTTGTTTGCACATCAGTCACTGTAAAGTCTTACCACTGGTATACAGATAAAGCCCTGAGTTGAGCTGAAATAGTTTTGATATGGCTAATATCAAGTATGATGAACCTTTTATGAATATGTGTTAAAACAGATCATGCAAACTACAATAATGATGGTATATCAGGAGACCAATTAGTTTCTTCATTAAATAGATCAGTTCGCATGCTGATTGAAGATAATGTCTGTATATTTTTCAGGTACCAGGTATGATAGATGAAGAATGTACTTTTCTTTGTGCATGCTCTGATATAGCTTGTGATCATAAGAAACAAAAACTTAAAAATGAGGTTGACAGGATTGGTAGTGCATCCTGCAAGGTGTTCTTCAGTATTTCTGTTCATCAGCAAGTAGTGCGTCTAGGATCAATGATCTAAAGCACTAACCCAAAGGCCGCTTCCTTTCCATTGTTTTTCCACCTTTGGGCCTGATACATTATGTACAATTATACAAATCACGAACTGAATTTTCTAAGGGGAGTTTAATTCCAAAAGTTTATATTCTGCTGCAACAAATTCAAAATGAAATGTCTGATTTGCTAAGCAAACTGGATTACCAAGCTGTGTAGCTATTAATTGATTTGGAAATCTGAATGTTAATTTCCCTCTTCAGATGATAAGACAACTTCAGGTGCTTCAGAAACTGGAAGATTTTTGTATACCATAGAAAAAACAACAGCACATGACTCTATATACAATGAAGACATGCAAAATCTTTGAACACAGGACCTTGTAGCTGAACATCTTGGGAATAATGCAAGTGGCCTCCTACTAAAAGCAACTCAGAACATCAGCTGATCCATACCCATACTGTGGTGTTGTTTGTCTCATCTGGCAAGTGTTATGAAATTTTTCCTGAGAAGATATTATGTGAAAAGCTGTTGAAAGTCTTACATTGAGGAGATTCTGCATCTGACCTGAAGAAGACCTAATAAGTCCTGAAACCTTGAGAGGGGAAAAAGAAAAAAAAAAAAAAAATTTAAGGCAGATTTTGCATGCCTACTTGTTTATTTTTATATACATACATATTTTACATGGTTCAGTTGGTTAAGAGAAATTTACATCTTTTACTTCTTAGTAGGTACAGCTCAGGCAGTTTTGGTGTTCAGCCACAGAACTAACTTCTCCAAATATTTGAGTGATGGTAGTTACCTCCTGAAAAGTAGCTTGAAAATTTTGAAGGTTATAGGAAAAATGTTATGTGATTAGTTCATAGGAATGCTTCTCCAATACATCTAGTACAACTGTTGCTATTTAGAGATACTAATGTAAGAACAAGCATAGTCAGTCCTACCAGAAACCACCTACGTGTACTCTAGAAATAAACTGATGAAATTCAGTAGACCACTGAGACACAAGTTTCTGTGTAGCTCATAAACTTGAGTGGAATATATATATATTTTTTTGCTTGTTTGCTTACATTTCAAGTCAACAATCTGTGTTAAGTTCTATTCCCTAACAAGTTTTAAGACTTTAGATATCGATGAGTTTTATGAAGCTCTCCATGTTCTTTGCTTCACTTGAATTCAGTGGAAGCTTTCTGACTGCATAAAGCAATAACAGAGTTTAGAGCTTTTAAAAAATCTTATACCAGAAAACTAGCACTGATTTGTACAAGAGGTTAAAGCCTAAGATTACACCACCAAAAAAAGGAAACTATTTCCAATGCAGTATTGCCCAGTATGTGTGTTTACAGGAAACATGACCTGAACAAAAGCCAAAATAAGCTTCCAAGAAAAATTAGTGGAACTGGCTTTAAACAAGCAAATTATGAACAAAGTAACAACTGAACTGACTGAGAAATGTTGAAGTAAGAAAACGTACAATATTTAAAGTGGCTTGACTGATTTTATTATCAGGCTGCTCAGAGTCTAAAGAGAGACTACTTGAAAAGATAAAATTTCACTTTGGTCTTGACAGATTCCAGCTCACAATATTCTTAGATATTCATGTCTTCAGTTATAGTACTAATTTTCTTTTCTAAATGCAGCTCCTTTGTTCCAAGCAAAAATAAAAAATTCTGTAGATGTTCCATATCCTATACACCTTTTATTTTTAATTACTAATGTGAGTGTAGCAACAATAATGGTGGACATGATGTCAGGAGGTTTTGGCTTGGTATTTCTTTTATTGATTCTTCATCCGTAAGTCAGGTTCTTTGGTCCGTCCCACACCTCCATACTTAGATAATAGTTCTGGTATAGTTGATTAAAGCTCATTTTCTCATGAATTTGTACCTGTGTAGTTTTCACTGCTGTTTCATAGGCTACTTGGAGAAAACTCCGGTTTCACTTTTCATTGTTTGTTTGCTGTTTCTAAGGAAAAAGGTATTATCAGTACAGTTAGTGGATCTTTTGTTCTTGGTTTTCCTCATGAAACTAGTAACAAAATAACAATTTAACATTTGGGTTTCATTTATTAACCTGGAGGTATTTTTAAGTAGACCTACTTCTCTGGTTAATGGTAGAAGCAGTAGATTTTAATTTTCAGTTGTCTTTGTATGTCCATAAGAATAACAGACTTTGTTATAGCACAGATTTTCTGTGGTGCTTAATTTAAGCTTTGAGGGTTCAAACTAGGGTTGAGCTATTTTTATACTTTTACCAGCTTAATGCATTTAGATGTTACATATTTGTTTTAATGCTGTGAAAAAAGATTGTGAATACAATATTATGAGGTAGTTCAGGAAGTTAGCAGTGACGGTGTGCCTAGTGGTTCATGCTACTTGTATTGACTGTCCCAGTGCCTTTGTATATGTCTAGATAAATAATTCCTGTAAGGTAGATTAAATTTTAAAGATTTTGTAGTTCTAATGGAAGACACTGCAGAACTGTCATACTACCATATTGGGGAAATCTGATTTTTTACTATTCCTTTTGCTGAAAAGGTTAAAGGATAGGATGCAAACTTTTGTCATATATGTATTTTAATACTTACCGGTTCATACTTAGAATGTGCAACTTTCTGTGAGGAGTTTTCAGTTTGTAACATTGTAAATATTATGAACATTCTTTATCAGTCCCTTCAGGAAGGGGGATAAGCCCTTCTTTTGAGAAACAGTATAGAAAAGCATAGTGACAAGAGTGAATGTTTAAAAGGGGTAAACATAGAGAAGAAATTCAGCTCTGTTGGAAACTTGAAGAAACTGCTACACTGTATTCCAGAGAAGAAACAGATAAATTAATATAATTATTAATTAATAAGCAGATTTGGATGATAAAGCTAAGGGCTTAGATGATATTAAACCTTGCTGAGACTTAAAATATGAAGTTTTAAATTCAGTATGTTGTTACATGAAGCATGACTAGTGCTTCACATGTGCAAATTATGAAGGTAGATCAAAGCAGCATAAAATGGCTGTAGTAGTAGTGTTTTTGGATGGACTTGTAAATGAAAGTTGATTATGATTATAATATGGAAGGAAGTGATGAATTCATACAGAAATAGTGTGATGGTTTCAAAAAAAGTTACTCTACATTAAGATGAGAGTGTTTGGAAAAAGCTGTGCACTTGTACTCTGTGTCATGGATTTAACAGAGCAAGTTACTGAAGTGGTATAAGAGCATAGGGCTTAAAAAAAAAAAAACATAGCTAAGCTACATCCACTGCTTCCTTTTACCCCCCAAGTATTATGTTGTGGTATGGTATTTCTTTTTATGACTTACTAATAATACGGTTTCATCAAAAACATTAACTTATCCCATTATCCAAAATGGAACTAGATGATAAACTGACACATTCAATCTAGGGCATTATAAATGAAAATAATTGTATTTAATATAAAACATATCTATATTTAGGTTTTTTAACAGTTTATTTTGATGTTGCAGGAAACAGCATACTCCATTCAGCAGCAGACAGCGTGACAAGTGCAGTACAAAAGGCAAGCCAGGCTTTGAATGAGCGTGGTGAAAGACTTGGTCGAGCGGAAGAAAAGACAGAGGAGCTGAAAAACAGTGCTCAGCAGTTTGCAGAAACTGCACACAAAGTAAGATTTTGGTGGATCAGGGCTCTCAGCAGGTTGATGTCACACTTTGCTTTATTGAAAGGGGTAAAGCTCTAGGAAGAATTGCAGTCAGTCACTGTTTACAGCCAGCATGTACTTTTCTTTATAACTGTTACTTATTTGACTGATTTCTGCTTTATAACTTCTCCTGTTACATGGATCTGAGGTTTACTGCGTTTCTACTTGGATTGAAATGAAACTAGCTATCATCACCTTTCTGAAGCATACATCAAATCCATCTTCTCGCTCCTTTTATAAGAGACTGAGATCTGTAAATAACAGTTGACACCCTCTGGCTGTTTGTTTTAGTCTGGTTTGGGTTTCTTGCTGCAAAAGTACGCAATGTTAGGACCCAAGTTTGCAGTTCTACTGTCAATAAAGATACAGTCAAAACCCATGCTACTCTTCCAAAATTCTGTTATTTAGTAAGTATGAATTTCTTCATTCTTCAGTCTAACACTGAGGTGAGAGAAAATAAACCTTTGTTCTAATTTAAGGAAATCACTACTTATTCCTGCAAGAACTGTTGCTCTGCAATCAAAAATGCTGATAATGCTGCTCATAGCGAATAGGGAGTAAATGCTTCAGACCATAGATTCCGTAATCTGGAATAAGTTTCTAATCCATTTCTCTAATGCCAAATTTTTGAGCTTCAGGTAGGCAGAAAGGTCATTGCTGCCAGTTGTTTTAAAATGTTAGCGTGACAAAAACAGGAATGGAACAGAGGCTTCAGAGATTCTTTAGTCAAATATTGGATATAAACTTGATGTCAGAGTAGAGGAGAGGAAGTACGGAAAGTAAGAAAGTCTTGTGGGGTAGCAAATCTGAAGAGCAGTTAGAGACACTTATTGTGTTTTACACTGATGTGAGCACATGCCCGTTTTTATGTATACTTAGATCAAATATCACAGTTCTACTAATAGTAAAAATTTCAGTCTGCTTTTAGTCAAAGTATCTTTTATTTTGCTTTATTTTCTTACATTTAAATATTAAGTCTCGAGGATATTTCTTTTCAGTTTGATTCAAACTGGTCAAATGCTATATCGATAAATGAGAACAAAACTGCAACACCTTTTATTTAAGAATGTTAAGGATATTCTTTATGCTTAAGTTGTTCAGTACATCCGTAAGTATGTTTAACGTGACAATGAATAAACTGTAGTTCATGATATTTTCACCCCTATTTTTGGTTTGTGGTGGTGGTGGTTTTTTTTAAATACCAAGTGAGTCTCTTTTTATGAGCAAGGTATTTAGCATGTTAAGTAGTTTTTAAGGAGATAATACATGTTTTGTGGTAGCGCATGACTTTGCAACATTGTAGGGATTTTAAAAGATTGCATATTTTCACCTCTGACAGAGGTGCTTTGCTTGTCATGCAAACGAAGCAGTGAGATTGCTTCAGATAAATTTTTAGTGGTCCCAGGTAAGGTATTTGAGGGTTTAATAGTCATAAACAGCAGTAACAGAAGTTATAGGCTCACATTACAGTGATCTCCCACCGAGACAACAATGCTTCCCCAAGGAGCAGCCAGTTCCCACAAAAGATGCATTCCCCTTGGTGGCAGGCTCTTAAATGAGCCCGGGGCAGTGCTACCCTGGGTCTACCCCTTCCCGTCATGTGGAGGGGCACAGGTGCAGACAATTTGCCTGTGCTCCCCCAGGCCAGCCACCGCCCATCAGCAGGTGCTCAATCACTGATTCAGGCCATGACCTAGTGTTCCCCTAACAGTACTTTGTTAGATTGTTCATCAAAATAAAATATGGCTTTATTTCTTGTAGCTAGGCTTCCAGAAATGTCTGCAGAATCTGGAGTGTCACAACTTAAGCTTTTTCAACAGTATTTAATGAAGACATAAGCCAGATTTGCGTATAGTTTCCTGACATGTTTCAAAATTAAAAATTGATTCATGATTCATTTTGCAAGTTATTGGAGTTTATTAGCATTGATCCAATTTAAATTTAAATAAATGCATCATCCTGCTGCACAAAAATTGGTAGTGTACTGGCTAGTCAACCTCAGCTATACTACACTTGTTTCATTTCTGTTGCAGTGCAAATAGAGAAGAGAAAATGGCACTGTTTATCTCTTAGTTTAAGAGAAACTAGTCTTTCCATTATTTCTCATTTCAGTTCATACTGCTGTATAGAATTTCATGAAGTGAACACAGGTGTGAGTTGTTGCCACCGTGCTTGTACACAAGCAGCTAACTAAAAGGAAGGAAAAAAGTTTTCATGTTCAATTTTACTTCTGTTTTGGCAGCAATCTCATGAACAGGTTATACACCCCATCTCTGTGTGGCTATTTTTATACTCCGTGCATGTTTTTCTCTTATATTAAGCATTCTATATTTCCATATAGTGTAAGTGTTGGAAATGTTGTTCCTGGTCTGCGTACAACAGAATTTCCTAGATTTTATTTATTTATTTATTTATTTATATTTGAGAAACGAAAAACTGTGGCTTGACTGGGGAAGTTAAAGCTGAATTCTTTTGTGACCAACTGATAACTTTCTTTCAAGCTTATTACTGAATAAAATTACAAAAATGTTTTTGAGGGCAGAAAGAAAAAAATTTAAAAAGCAGTTGTTTCAGTAAATAATTTTAAATTTCATAATATTTCTTTGGTACACAAAGTCAAAAAAAAGAAGCCAACCTCCCGGGAGAAGAGATTAGAATTGAACTTACATAAGATAAAGGATTGCAGTTATGTGACAATGATCCACGTACTTCTGTATCACTA
>WBMW01003576.1:149976-231203 GCA_013396635.1 Penelope pileata | reverse complement strand
GGGGGGGGGAGGGACAGATGCTGATCTCTGCTCTCTGGTGACACCAACAGGCCTGGAGAGAAATTTATGGAGCTACATCAAGGAAGGATCAGGTTGAACATCGGGAAGAGACTCTTCACTGAGAGGGTGGTCAAGCACTGATATAGGCTCCCCAAGGAAATGGTTATGACACTAAGGTTGCTCAGTTCAAGAAGCGTCTAGACAACACTCTCAGACATATGGTCTGACTTTTGGCTGGAGCTAGGAGTTGGACTTGATGATCCTTATGGGTCCCTTCCAATTCAGGATATTCTATGAACTAAAGGTTGCCTTTGGTAAAGAGGTAAAAGTACTTAAAACTACTGTCAGCTTATAATTAATTTCACCACTATAGTATTATGACTGAATAAGAATTTTGCTTACAGCTTAATTTGTGCCTGTCTGGACATTACTTCAGCTATGTGTCAGGCTATTTTAAGATATAAAACACCTTGTGCAGATGGTGAAAAATTCATAGCATAGGATAATCTTTCTAGCTTGTTTAAAATACAGCTTTATCACTTGTTGGCAGAAAAAATTAGTTTGCACCAGAAACAATATAACCTGCAGAGTAGGCTTACTTATGTAAAGTCCTGAACTTAGTTCAGGGTAGCTATTAAATCCTCCTTATGATGCCTTTAAACCTTTGCCTCTGAAAAATCCTCCTTGTTGGTGGCTACACTGAAGCTCAGATTCTGTATAATAAAAACTTACTATCAGATTTACCTACTAAAGAGATATTTTCCTGAAACATTGCTGATTTTTATTTGAGTGGAGAAAGGAAAGTATTGTTTGGAATTTTTTCATGCTGAAATATTTATCCATGATATCTCTACAACTAACCATTTCTAAAAATGGTACTTGAGTTTGAAAGGTTTCTGTCAATTTGAGTCACTTATTGAGTCACTTATTTGAGTCAATGTTTCACTGTTAGCAAGTGGAAATTTTGACTGCATATACTAATTCCAGTTTCTAAATAACTTCCTAGAGGGTTCACTCATCTCATCTTTGTATAGCATGCTGTTATCTACAGATATCAGTTTTGTATTATACAGAACTTAAAACTAAATTCTTGATTTGGCAAGGTCAGTTTGTCTGCAGGTTTACATGGCATTTATCTCACTTCAGCTCTGTCTTCTTCCTATTCCCAATTTTCAGTCCATTTTTTAATTACTTGGAATTGAAATATTCAGTAATTGCAGAGATAGACAATCCTTACATTTTCATCATCGTGTAATGGCAGAGCTGCTGAATAAGTGTTTTAAATTACTTGTCTAGAATTTCAGACTGTACTTAATAATCCAAATCATTAGGTCTAAATGACCTTTCTCACATACATGTCTCTATTCCTGGGCTTTTGCTTACACACGCAGTCCTTGTCTTGCATAGCAAAATAATTGAACATTGGGAGACATAGCTCTGAAAGCAGATAAATCCTTCGTCTTCAGCATCGCAAAGGGAAGCTTTGTGCATCTGTCACAGCAGAGGGCATTTGTTTGCATATCCCGGTCTAAAAAGTGTTTGTTGTTTGAGGAATCTTTTGGAGAATTAAGTTAACGGACTCTTATGATCTGAACTAATCACATGAGCTTGAGGTTGCCATTGTTACAAATGATTTCTCTTTAATTCATTTTTTTTCTTTTTTTTCAGCTTGCAATGAAACATAAATGCTGAGATACTGCCCAACGCTGAAATCTTCCCGAGAGAAACTGAAAAGCCTGGATTCAGCAGGTTTTACAGGAGATCAAGACTTGTGTAAGCTTTTTCCTTCCAGCTCAGTGGAGATGCATTCTTTCAGTTTCTGTGCAGGAAAAAATGTTGCATTTCTACCTTTTTGACTTAGATTTTGTTCCTCTTTTGTAATACTGCTACACAGTCCTGCAGTACTTTGTACCTGTATTTCTGTTATTACAGGAGCTAAAGCAAACAGGAGAGCTGGACCAAATGACAAGTTGATCAGGATTAAAATAGTAATATTCTTCCCCAGTACTCCTTCCTGGTATTGTATGGGAGAGTGTTTAACTAGGTGTGGACATATGAGTGGAAATAAAATCCAAAGAAGGGGTACACTTTTCTTCATTTTATGTAGCATCAGCAGAATATGAATGTTGGAGTTAAACACCTGAGGATGTAACTATGATGGAGAATACTGCTTTGTCTTGGGAAACAGAAAAACTTGTTTATCCTTCCCAGTGTAGGAAGTTTTGCATGTGCCATCACCAGCATTCAGAAGTGCATATCTGAATTTCATAGGGGAATCTGTTTCCAGTGCTGCATTTTGAATTTTTCTATTTTTACTTCCAGGTGGATTGTTTGAACAGTAGAATGAAACCTACAGAATGTATGTTTGAGGTCTCAAAATTGAGGAAAAAAGTAAATTATACATCTATACATCTAGCTGTGCCTCAAAAACTGTCTAGTATCTAGTAATCTGGTGTTAAACAACATTTCATTTTATTTTTCACCTGTGCTTCTCTAGCTAAAAGCCTATGTAAATTAAAATACCCCATTTTCCAAGTCATGTTTTTCATAAATTTTACAGTAAAATATTTTGGAAACACTCTTCAGAAATTTGATTAGAATGACTTTTGTCTTAGTTAATCATCCGATTTTCAAAATGGAGGCATTGAAAAACCATGTCTTGGTATAGTATCATACCTTCTAGTTTGGGTCTCAGTTTTCAGTGTATATTATCACTGGAAGAGTGTCTCCTTACTTCACCCTCCATTCAGTGTATGCACTGTATCCTTTTACTCTTTTTTCCTTAATATTTTTCCTTAATATTTCCTGTTTTCTTAATATTTCTAAAGCATTCTAATATGTTTCTGGAAGTAAAAAAGATTTTTTCAGCCTTCATCTTCCAGAGATGTGTGCACTTTAAAAGCAATGCACTTCAGAATCTTCTGTCCTCATCTTACCAGAGAGCCAGAAAGCTGGCATTAAATGAATGTACTGTAGTTTTCATTTTCAATGTAGAGTAAGATATTTGCATTATTAATGACACTTTAAACAGTCTAAAGCCCTCAGAGCAGTGCTTGAAAGAAAGATAAAAGCTTCTGAGGTAATTGGGAATATTTTAATTACTGCGAACTGATGTAACTGAAGTTCTGGATTGAAAATACTCATTTTGTCAGAAGATGTTAGGCTTTAGGAAAACATTCTTATATGAACTTAAAGGCATCACATTCTTAAAACTGCATTCAAACCTTACATCTATTTTTTCCTGTAGTTAAACTGTTTTGTATGAAGCTTGTTATTTAATTTCACTCTGGGAATTGACAGAAGGCGTAAATTTGTCATCTGTGTAGTACCATCCAATCATGGAGGCAAATTTAGCATCAGATGTAACTGTTACCACATTGTGCACTGTCAGCTGAAAGGGAATTTGGCCAGTTCTGTGTTACAAGTCAGAAAACACTTGTTAACAACATGAGCTCTGCATGTTCAGTCAAGCCACACTTGCCCTAGAAAACGTCAGTAGCATTTGAGTGCCATTGTAAGGACTATGGATATTTCTGCAAATTAATCAGGAAAACAGCCCCTCATTAGAAATTAAATTTTTGCTAGAGACAAAATGTTAGGCTATTTTTAAAAAATAAATTCAGTCTGGGAGTACATATTTGACCACGTATCTTCTGTAATCATCCTTTCCACTCTTACATTTTAACTTTATTTTGCTGCTAACTTCCAAGTCCTTATTGAGAGAAGGAATAAATAGGTTTTTAACAGCTGCCATCTAGCTGGCCTTATGAGCTTGTCAACAATTCAGAAGAAATGTTGAAATCCCAGATCAGATAAACTTGAAAAGAATTATTTGTCTAAATTCAGATAAAAAGGCATAGGTTTTCAGGTGTTTATGTGAATATCAGCTGAACAGATCAAGGTCACAGTTGCACTAAGTTCCAGGTCTTTTGTGAGTTGAACTGTTCTAAAACATTGCTTTAATCCCAATGACAGTTTTTCAGGATTTTTTTGTGTATTGTTCACTTAAATGTATCGTGTTATGTATCATAACTCAGGACTTTTATCCAACCATCAAAAGCCATTTCCTATAGGAATTCTGAATAACCTAGTGTTACTGAATGAAGGAAAAGGAGCGTTATTTCTGTATTCACTTTGTTCTTGCTGTTCATTAAACTACTAGATTTGGTAGTTCTTAGAAAAAAATCAGAGGTGTTATGAATGTCCATACAAAAGTAAATCTTATGGCATTGCAATTTCCTCCTGGAACTTAGTTTGTAGTGTATACAACGTAGTATTATTAGATAGTCATGTACATAACATACACTATAATTCAGGTTAATGTTTCATATGAAAGAATGTATTTGTAAATTGTAACAACATCAATAGTTTCTTTATCTTTCTAAAGTTCTGCAAATAATAAAAATAATGCATTGTTAGACTTGAGACTGCTGTGCTGCAAACTCTGTCTTAAAGGCTACTTTTGTGTCTAGCAAAAGTTGTGCATTATGTGAAATATTAACAAAAATGTGCTCTTTAAAAAGTGTTCTTAAAGGTAGATAGGTTTACTATAATATGCCAGAATTGTAATAGTTGCTGGTATCTGTGTAACCAATTCCTCAAAAGTTCTCACAGATGTAAAAATTTTGTGCCATTCTGGGGAAAACAAAAGTGGGACCTGTTCTCTCGAGTAGTTACTGGAAATCCTGATTTTTGTCATTAAATACTTCAACTGTGATCAAAAGAAAGCTGTCCTTGGATTATTTGAGTTGTCAGTTCAAAAAGCAAATGATTTGTAGATGACATTTTTGTAATTTTCTCTAGGAAAATTATATTTCACTCCAACAGAACTGAACAAAAAGTTAGTTTTGACTGGAACAATGAAAGCTTTCTTTAGAAAGAACGCTGCAATAAAAAAAAAAAAAAGAAATAGTGGGTACTAGGTAGGAGGACATTCCACATGATGCTTAACACAAGTACTCTACCTAGTAAAGGCTGTACAGGTTAGAAATGATTATGTTAATTTTATTTCAGTTTCCTTTTATGTGCTTGTTCACAAATTATTGTTTTCTTTCACCAGTCTACTTTTACTGGTAAATTTTTATCAAGGCAGAAGAAATTCTTACTGTGCTATGGGAATAAAACTGTGAAGGTGATGATCTTCTATAAACACAGAGAAGCAATTCCATATATTAAAATGGGGACAGCTTTCAGAATCAGAACAAGTATAAACTGACTGTGCTGCCATCTCGTTGTTTTCAGGCTTAAAGAGATCCCTAAGATCCTCATCATAAAAGTGCCCTATTTACAAGTACTATCAAGTGGTTAAATTGCTTTAGTTACTAGGAAAAAATTGCTAGAATGCTTGTCATCGTTCTGATATTGAATGCCATATATGCTCAATGCCCAAGCTGATTGAAGCTTTAAGTAAAATAAATAGATCTCTGGTGGATCAGAAAAGAAGTTGATCAGGAGAGCATTTTTTTTTTAATATAATTTCTATGTAGCAAATCAACGTATTGTGTTCAGCCAATATAATGCAGTTCTTTTCCATCCTTATTTTAAATTTATCCTGTAAGAATAGAAAAGTAAAATGTTTGGTTCATTTTTTGAGTATTTTTCTGATCAATTTTACCATGCTTTTTTATGGATTTTACACTGTTCACTGTAAGTAATTTTTATGAACAGTGAAACCTATCCAGTATTCACTAACGACTGTAGTACATCAGGTTAAAGCTTACTATTTTTTTGCATCAAAACTAGTCACATGAAAATGGTCAGCTACCAGTGAGTGAAGGACATAAATTTACATGAATGCTATTTTTTCCAGTGATTCTGAAAACTCAATATCTACCTCATAGCTCAAAACTTGTTCTGTGTGTCATATGGAAGCACTGTATGATATTATATTGCTTCAGTTCTATTTTTTAACTTGAGTGATAGCTTTTGCACTAAAGTTCAAGCTTGTATTGTGTTGTATTGTTCATTGCTGCTGAAAATGTGAGGGCAAAGAGTTTTCTTCAGTCCTAAGTGTTCTCATGCAATAAACCAGAAAATTTTGGAAATGTTTCATACCATATCAAAATGGAAATCTTTATATGCAGCTAACTTTAATCAGCATGCTTGTTTCCAGTCAAAGCAGTGAGTCAAGTTTTTTCCGTTTCAGAAAGAAGAGATAAAGCAAAGCTTTCTTTGTGTTAGTATGATNCTTCAGTCCTAAGTGTTCTCATGCAATAAACCAGAAAATTTTGGAAATGTTTCATACCATATCAAAATGGAAATCTTTATATGCAGCTAACTTTAATCAGCATGCTTGTTTCCAGTCAAAGCAGTGAGTCAAGTTTTTTCCCTGTTTCAGAAAGAAGAGATAAAGCAAAGCTTTCTTTGTGTTAGTATGATCAGAAAACTGTTTGAGGGGAAATTATCGAGATTTTAATGAGAATCTTTCTTTCCAAAACTGTTACTAGTTTTATTAAACAAGGCTTCTGTTAACATTTGCAACAGCTGTGAGATCCTTTACGTAGCTATGATTGGCACTCTGATAAAAGGCATTTAACTTTAATAATAGATTGCTACTTAGGTCACTCTGAAAGTAATGCCTCCTAGTTTTTTCCATGGAAACTACAACAGATACAAACAGCACAACAACACTGTTTGATAGAGCGAATTCTCAGCTGCAAAAAACTATTTTTCAACATAGCACCATTAGCCGATTCGCACAGATGAACTGCTTGAGAAGGTCTTCATTTCATGGAGTGACAGCTGTGCATGGCCATGCAGAACACAGCTTGTCTTTCACATCACTGTCGCTACTGCACCACCCACTGCCTCACTGCGCTCACATCCGCTGTTTGGTCTCCACAAACATTCAGCAAGCTCAATGAATATCAGTGGGTGCCATTTTTTCCGCATGGAGGAATTCAATTCCACCCCTTTGCTTCATACACATTTCCATGTCAGATGCCATTTTGTCAGACTGCCCCTCTGCTGCCATCTGTCGCACGGCAACAAAATATAACAATATTGGCAGGAAGATTGAACATCTGTTGCCACACCACCAACATCTGCCTCTGACGTTGTGGGCCAACAGCAGCCCTCATGCATTCATTTATTTGAGGCTTATAAGGGAGTTTAGCTCAGTCTGAAGCATCCCGATGTTGCTTTTTAGGAATGAAGAAGAATGAGTGCTACTTACACTGGAAATTAGGAGCAGCCAAATTTTGAGAAGAGACTGGACAAGATGAGGGAAGTGCTGGAGAACTCTGAGTCTGCACTTGAGTGAGTCAGGAGAGGCCATAAAGGAACTGCCAGATGAGCTCTGAGCTCAAGTGAGACAAGCGTCTCCCAGGGAACAGAACAGCAATGGTTGAAAGCTTGTTGCATGTGTTTTCTCACAAGTCACTGGAGAACCATCTGTGATTTTAGCAGATTTGGGTTTGGGGGTTTTCTTTTGTTTATTTTTAGCAAAATTTCATCAGGGCGTTTCTGAGTAGTTTTTAAATCTATATATTGGGAGATTAGTACCCTTAGTTTTTATCATTTTACCTCTTCATTTTTGTTGACTTCTCATGTGCAGTTTTTCAGCATTTCAGGCAAGCTGGAAACAGGTCTGTTAAAAGTCGGACAGCGTGACAGGTACTATTCTTCACTGAATCCATGAACAATTGCAGAGCTGCCAGTGTCCAACTGAAATAACAGCTGTACATACAGGATCATCTGTAAGGCAGATGGCTGAGAAAGGTACCATTTATCTGCCAGGCAAGGTTTCGTAACTCTTAGCGTGCACTCATGGGGAAAGCATCATTAACTGTTTGATGTTGCTAGTTACCTCTTCTTAATGATAGATTAAAATCATTTCTGTTGAAGTCTCTATCCCATGTAGCAATCTCTGCAATTGTACTGAAAGTGGAAAAGATGGTGGGAGGAGGAAGGTATGTTTTCATGTTCCTTGACTGCTGATGCTTCGTAGGATCCACACTTCTGTCTTTGTGTGACACAGTAAACATGCAAGGTTATATGTGGCTTCCCATATAACCGTAGCTGCCTTTCCTAGTTTCTGCATTTGTACAATCTTCCTGTATTCAATAACAGGTTTCTTTCTTATTAGCTCATTTGCAAGTCCCTTACTCAGAGAGGTAACTCCACAGCACTAACCTCTCATCATTTATGATCATTGTGACCATCTTTAGCCCTCCCTTGCCCTTTTGCTGTTTAACAGCTCCTGCAGTTTGTAACTGTAGACCAAGGTGTAGATGTGTCCTGCACATAAAATGAGGACGCTCCACAATGGCAAAGTTGTAGTGAAGGTGTTTCAGAATGTCTGAAAGGATTTAGAAGAACGGGATTTATTAAAAGTCAGAAATTCATAGTGCTGGTTTAGTCACATAGGTGTTTCTTCCTTAATTTTGCTAAAGACTTTTTTCCCAAGTCTGTGGTGAAGCTGTAATAATACAAGGTATCTATCTTGAATGTAGGTATGTTGCTCTGAAAGTAATGCCTCCTATTTATTTCCTTGGAAACAACAACATATACAAAAAGCACAATAACACTATTTGGTAGAGCAGATTCTCAGGTACAAAAAGCTATTTTTCGACATAGGCAGTACTGTTAGCTATGCATTTTTGCCAGCAATGAGCAAGAGCCTGCATGCTGCACTCATAAAAATCCACATGGCTGTCCATCGCTGTCACCACTGCTGAAAAGCACTACCTGCCACCTCACTGAGCTCACATCCATTGTTTGGTCTCCATAAACATTCAGCAAGTGTTGATGAATGTCAGTGGGTGCCATTTTTTCCACATGGAATTCAAATAACACTACTTTGCTTCATACACTCTTCCATGCCAGATGTGATTTTGTCAGACTTCTCTTCTGCTGCCATCTGTTGCATGGCAACAGAATGGAATGGAATGGAATGGAATGGAATGGAATGGAATGGAATGGAATGGAATGGAATGGAATGGCATATTGGTGGAAAGGTTCAACCTCTTTTGCCATACCACCAGCATCTGCCTCTGGTATCATGGGCCAATATAATAAAATAGGAAGTGTTACTTTCAGAGCAGCCCTCATAATATTTTTCACCCTTTTCTAACAAGAATTCAAAGAGAAACATCAACTTTATTTCATATAAGCATTAAACTTGCACAAGTAAGCAATTTACTTAGAATAACGCAACGGACAGGAATAGAATAGAGATCTGAGAATATAAAACTGAGATCTGCTTATTCCTAGTACAAAATATTGAGTTTATAATTGATAAATGTTATATTTTTCTTTATAATAGAAGCATCAGAAACAAGAGTAGGCATCTGGCAAATACACTTTTTTTGTCCTGTTCCAGCAATACAATATCTTTCACAGTGTGCAGTATACACTGTCTTTGAAACCCAGTCGGTTGTGGCAAAATCTGTCTGGAGAAAGAGAGGCCAAGAGGTAACATCACTGGAGGAAGGCTGGGCAGAGAAGGCAGTAAAACTGCCTCACTTCTCTTCTTGGGTTTTACAGCGCAGTAAGAAGCTGTCAGCACTCAGGCTAAAAGCATTTGTATCACTGCGATGAAGGAACGCAGTTTAAAATACTGGAGGGAATGCTGTGTATGTGTGCCTTTGTTGCTCACAGACCTCAGCAACTCTGAGGAAAAAATGGCTGTTGTCTTGTGCTCAAGCAGCTCTCTGACAGTCACTAGCTTAATGTAAGAAACAAAAGCATCTGTGTGTCAGAGCCACACAGACTGCATTGTCAGTGTCACATTTCATTAAAAAATGCCCTTTTGAAGTGCATGAACCCTCCCTCATGGAAGATATAATTCAAGAAATAAAGATAAATCTTAATAAAAAATTTAAAATATTTATATTTTGCAAAACTGTAGTGGTACTTACTATAGCAATTCATATCACAAACAGTATTTCAGGCAGCCTAACTTGGGCTTTAACACAGATGAATGAAATTAAAAATCTCTTAAAATTCTTTCCTCTCACTGCAAAAGGTCTTTGCAATGTTGATGGTTTAGTATTTTACCCACTCTGCCATGTTTCCTTGTCCTCTGGTGGGGTTAAACGAATACTTTTCATCATTTCCCATCTTCAAATCTGGATTTCTTTAGTTCTGAGATTTGTAAAGCTGTTACTATTTGAGTGAGAAAAAAACTCTTATCTCCATTTTTTTAACAGCATTTTCTATATGTTTACATGGCAGAATTAGTGACTGAATGCTCATGCTATTAGTTTTATGTCTGCAATGATTTATCAAACTAGGATAGTGTTACCAAGTTCCAATCAAATTCTTTATAATGAAAAAAATTAATTTCTGTCTTGCTAAAAATAGTGTTAAAATCTCTCTGTCTTTTGCCATTCCAAAGATTGTAAAGCAGCAGACTGGTATTATGCCAGACAGACAGTGATTCCCTAAGTCAGATTGCAAGTACAACTACTTGCATCAGGGGAATCTAGAAATCTAAGTAGAAAACCTCAGGAATTTTCTTACTAATAAAGTCCATATAAAACAATGATAGAAAGGCTTTGGGAATTATGGTGATAAAGTGTTTTAATTTTTTTAAATCGAAAGGAACAAATAGAATGACTGGCTGGAATCTCCAAAGAGTACTGAGCCGAACATTCAAGGCAGTGATAATAGGTAAGGGTTGTGTCAGCTCAGATGTAGTCTTGTTTGCATAATCATAGACTCTCTAGACAATTTTTGTGCTTTGTCTAAAAATGCTACATAGAGTTACAGGCTCCTGCCACATGTGTAACTTAAAAGCATCTATTGATTCTTTATCCTTAGACTCATAGAAAAATTGAAACTCAGGCAGAATAGTGAAAATGTCCTACTAGCATTGCAGTTATCTTGAGCGTCCACATTCAACAACACAAAAAGACAAAGGCCAAGATAAAATTAATCTCTCCTTAAATCCTGCTTAGTCCATCAAGACTGATGGATAGATTATGGAATTAAGTGCCATGGTTTTGGAGCAGAATCCATAGTCCCTGCTTCAGCTCTGAGATTTCTGAGTTTCAACACAATACGAGTTGTCTCTAAATTATAGAAATCAGCAGGCTGTCCAGGAAAACCAACATTTCACATGAAGCCTCTAAAATAAAGAAAACCTACAGATACACTGCATATTTTTATGAAGACTAGAATGTATGTAGAATGTTAAAAACACATTCTAATGGATCAAGGTAGCAAAAATACTTCATTATATGAAAATGCTTCCTTGCCAGACATACCTATGGAATGACATTTAAAATCAGGGGAATTAAAGTTATGTTGGACAACAAATAAAATTATTGAGTGATTATGGTGTTAGTCAAGTCTTCCTGGGTCAATTTGTAATCATCATTAATGACTGCAGTCAGTTTTGGTCACATTTACAATAACTCACATCTCAGTGAATTTGCAAACAAAACAATGCTGCAATGACAATGGCGTGAGGGAGCCTCTGTTTTGATTTGTTATAGACAACTTTTTATTCCAGTCTCCCTAGTTGTATGTTCACAGTTTTCTGTGAAAATAACAACTGTTTTTATATAAACATCTCACTCTCATGTACTGTCCCTGGAGTTTGGAATTGACTGTGGACAGCTACAAGTCACATTCACACCCACCTATCACCTGTTCATGGCTTTATATGGAAAGGAAAACAATTCACATGTTCATAAAATGAATGCGTAGAAATTCTGTTACACATGTACACACAACAGTATCAAAACTTAGCCCAGTACATCACATTTCTAATATGCAGTATGCTTCTAAAAATGACTCATTTTTCACATTAAAATATCCCTTTTTTGGGGGATTTTTTTTACCTGTTTCTTATTTGTATCTCAGTAAAAGAAAGATGAGTTTAACTGATCTAGACAGCTGTCAAAGAATGTACAATTTTCTTAGAAAATTATAGCTGAGAATATATGTTTTGGAAACAAACAGTAAGCTATTTGTCTATTGAATCTATTGTTTCTAATACTCTGAGGTCCAAAGCTTTTTTTATCATTTTGATGAAGAGATAAGTATAGAAATAGTTTTTGACTTCCATCAAGTACTAGCATAACAGACAATAGGAAAAATAAGGCTAAGATGCAGTTCTGTGATTGCTGAGATCTAGTTGCAAGCTGAAGACAATCTGTCAAAACCTCATTATTCTGAGCATATCCCATTTCAAAGCAAGACCTGAATATGGGCTAACTGTGTCCTGAGCTTATCCTGGCTCTTCTTGTTAGATATAAACCTAATCACGATCACTTCAGTCCATTTCAATGACAATGCACTGAAGTTCACAGTTGCCTTTAATCAAACCTGACATGTTAAGATCTTGGTGAGTGTAACTGAACAGCTATGTCGTAGAAGTAAAAGACCAACAGCGTTGTGTAGCTATGCAGAGAACAATTCCACAGATCTAACTCTGATGGTGTTGTTTTCACATCAATGCTAATTGTCATTGCTATCAGTGTTAAAGACTAGAAAATAAATTGTGTGATTTCTGAAATCAGAAATACTTTAAGTGTAATTTATCTTCTCTTGGGGCAGGTAAATTCAATATCCTTTTCATCCATATAATTAATGTTTCTGTGACTTCTGATCTCTTTTCTATTAGCTGTTCACTTAAATAGACTGAATCAAACTGTATTTCACATGATCATTATCCTTGTACTGGTTCCCTAAATGTACTCATTACATCATGAATTAAATTAGATTGTAAGTGACCTTTCCTTGAGGACTGCTTTTAAGTGTCAGTTCAGTACATGGCACCATACAAAAATCTATTGAGGTTACTCTGAAATTCTTCTCTGCAGAGCAATTCCGAAACTCCTTGAAAATTAGAAGGAATGAGAAGCATAAAAATCAAGGAAGAGGAAAAAAATTAAAATTGACTACCTTGCTACGCTTCTGAATGGTTTTGGGCTGTGTCACTGAGCATTGTAAGCAGGGTCTGAAGTTCACAGTTGCCTTTAATCAAACCTGACATGTTAAGATCTTGGTGAGTGTAACTGAACATCTATGTTGCAGAAGTAAAAGACTGAAAACAAGTAATTCCACAGATCTAACTCTGTGCCTAATGGCATTATTATATTATTTCTCACTGGTTTCTTTTCTTATTTTGTTCACTCAAGTAAGAATGTAGAAACTTTAAATGCAAAGTATTATAAGAAGTGACTATTATTACTTCAAGCTTTGATAAATTACGGTTTTGGTTTATATCTGAAAACATCAAGCGGAAAAGACAGAGAGCATGTGAAGCTCATACGCTGATATGAAATACCCTTAGCTGTGTCCAGTGCAATACGTGGCTCTAGGACCCTTTAACGCCGAGGTTATGCGAGTAAGTGTTTGAAGTTGCCTGCTGGGCTGAATGAAATGAGCCAGCCACTTTTTTGGTCCATAAGTTCTTCTGCTAGCAGCTTTGCAGAAAGAATTCATGGTAAGGGATATCATCTGATCTAGGGGTTGTTCCACTCTCAGCCATCTCTGAAAACCGTTTGATCCTGTCTGTTGGAGATGATGTTACCTTAGTGCGTTACCCGCATTAGCATTGGTAAGGTGAAGAGATGGTAGCATAACAGGAACTGAGGCGCAGGATAAATCTTCCACTATAATTGCTTATCATCTATCTGTTCTTTAGCCTAATAAATGAACTTCAATCTGAAGAAATTTACGTGTGATACCGTATGATCCTTCTGAGTCACTTTAAAGTAAATATGCAAAGCAAATTACCAGCTTTACACGCATTTGAAGGGTTTATACCATGGTTTCTGCAAATTGTATGAAATAATCCTATCAAACTACTTGAATGTATTCTACTCAATACATCTTATCTAATTCTCAGACCTCTTAAAACATGTATGTAATTTTTAGTGAGTAAATGTTTGTTGATTATTTTCATTCAGTCTTAAAGCATTTAGTCTATATCTTGTACATTGATTTGCTGCAGTCCTTTTTAACAAGTTTTGTATCTAGCTGATACTCCTATATATACCTTGAGTTATAGTTCTGTTCAAAGCAGATTAAACCTGCAATGAAATCTGTGGTTCTAATCAGTGATCAAATAAGCCATTTCTTTAACTCCAGTAAATGGAAGTAAGTGTTGTTCCTAGTGCATATCAAAACAATAAATTTTAAACATGTAACCAATTACTGTTAGCTTTGGTTTTTAAGAGCGTTTTAAAATGAATTACTAATTGATATTTTTTCAGTTTGTGTGAAACATGGTTAATTGCATTAATAAAATATTGCATTATGCAATTAAGCTTTCGCTTAGTTATACTTTTTACTTTTCTTCATTGTTTTTAGCTGTATTTTAGCATAAGATTTTTTACCTTATATTTTGCAGGTTTAAATAGAAGATCATGCTTGGTAAAGGTCTAGTTTAAATCACATCCATTAAAATAGCTCCTACTGTTTTGCAAGTGATTGGAACAGTGGATGTTTCTGCTGAAATCTATTTTTCTTCTTCCTGTTAGAATGTCTCAAAGAACAGAATTTAAAAAGTTTCTTTCTACCAATGTAGTTCAAATTTAACATGGTAAGACTTTAAAGATATTTTTGGAAATGCACTTAAGGAGTGACATTTGTGCTTCATACAGCTCTGTAGCTGAGCATGATTTTCATCAAATAACACTGAGTTCATATAGTCTGTGTTTGTGTTATAAACCAAGAAGCAAATTGTGACAGAAGTAAAAGAATTTGTCTTCTTAAAATATAGATTAAATGTTGAACATAAACTCTGTGACAATTTGTATTGCTCTCTGTTTCTTTAAAGTTTTTTTGGGTCAGTTGCTCAAATAAATTCATTGTGTTGTAGATATTAATGGTGATAAATATAGCATATAGACAGGAGATTCAAGCTAAACTCTCGCTGCTTTTATTCATTAGGGATCCCAGCGTGCATTTTGTAAAAGTAAGATTGTCATCTTCTGTACACTTGATCATAATCTACATTCATAGTTTTTCTGATCAAATTCTCCTTGCAATTTTATTTGAATATGATATTCTTCATCTTCTATCTTAAACTAAATAAAAAACACACATAATTATGTCGGAGCCTTTGGGTCTATATTTTTAGGCTCAAGATGCTTTTATGCATGTGCAGATTTGATATTGATAGAGAATGT
The DNA here is from genome assembly GCA_013396635.1 of Penelope pileata. NCBI lineage: Eukaryota > Metazoa > Chordata > Aves > Galliformes > Cracidae > Penelope > Penelope pileata. The sequence continues at coordinate 216,114 of WBMW01003576.1, read as the reverse complement.
GTACATGTGTACATATATATCTAAGTGCACGCTAAATGTGGTGCAAGATCAGGCATTTAAGAGTAGGGAAGGGCCAGTGTCTTTATGTACTGTCAACTTGAAGCTGATGTTGTTAAACTTATAAATCAGCATTTTGCCGTCATGTCACCAACTTGTACTTCTCCACAGATCTCCGGCTTAATTCCAGGCATGGTAGTATTGCAAAGGCAGCAGCCCTCTGCAACTTATCTTCATCTTTTTGGCCTTTTACAAGCATAGTGGCTCGAGAGTGAGAAGAGATGGGTTTGAGGTTCAAGTAAATACTCCTGAGAAGTGAGATTCTATCCCTGTTTCCTCTGCAGTGTTCCTTTCTGATGCCCAGAACAACTTGAGTTTCTCTTTCCCATGTATATACAGATATGGCTGTGCTTCAGAACAGTGAGTATTAGAAAATGCTTAGCAGCTCAAAATTTCAACTTCAATAAATGTTCCAATTTATGAACCTAAAGCTAATGATGTTTTTTGAGTCTGTCATCTCTAAACTGGGAAATCATGTTTCACACCATAGTAAGTACTGTGAAAATCAATACTGTTTGTGAAGGACATTGATTTTTGTAAAGAGATAAACTCCACAGAGAAATTGTAGCAAAGCTCATCACTCAGAATAGTATTTGGATGACAGATCACACACAACACCATAAACAGTGAATTGAAAAAATTATGTATTGTTGCTTTATTGTTTTTCTGAAAAAAGAAAAGAAGAGGTCTAAAAAAATTAAAAAAAAAACCTGTTTACAGCTCTGTCAAAGAATGGCCATTAAAATGGTGAAATTACAGTGTATTGATTATATAACATTTTTCTGTAATGTGTATTACTTATGCATACTGTCCCTAATTTTCCATGTGCATGCTCTGTCAATTCAGCTACAAAATACTTTTTTTTTAAGAGAGAATGTAAAAAATAGAACTCGCATTTTTTTGCTTGTTTCACACAAGCGAAATCTGAAGTCAGAACTGCCCATAACATGACTATCCCTAGGGACAGCATCAACTTAGACATATAAGAAAGGCAGAGCTTTTAGATACTTTTAAGTTAACTTTTCAGGGTATGGAAGAGAGTTTTTAAAGTTCTAAATTTTACCTTTAGAAAATGTGCTAGTACATTTCTTACTCTTTGTTCTCATCTGATAGTGAATACAGAAAAAAAAAAAAAAAAGCTGATTTGAAATTATATCTTTTAAAACTAATTGGAATTGTTTTGAAAAATTTTTTGACATGTCAAAAACAGAATGTCAGTCTACCTCAGAATTTTTTAGTTGTGTTCCTTCAGAGCTAAGAACTATAACAGGAAAGAAAAAGCACATCAGAAGTAATTGCTTATATTCTTCGTTCTTCAAATGTGGAGGTTAAGCAATGATGGAAATGCTTTTTCCAAACTAGACACTATCCCCCTTCAGCTTTCACTCTATTATTTCCTTCCAAATTGGTCATTCCCACCAACACACACAAAGAAAGAATAATGTAAACATTAATAACAGCAATAAAAATGCTAGATAAAGCAGCGACTACCATCTGAAAAGCCTCTCATGAACCCTGACAACTGTAAATGTGGGTGGAACCAGTAATCCTGACAGTGTAATTAGAATCTTCTTTCTCTTTCAAAACCAAAATAAATTATTCTCTTGCAAGATATTCCATTTTATTTGAGTCTAGATTTAATTCAGGTGCCATTTCTGAACAGATCTTTGACTAGAAAAATGTCATTTCTAAGTATGTGTATTTCTAATCTAGACATTTATTACCAGATAATCTAAATGAGCAAGTTTAATGCAAACTATTGCCTATATTGTGTTTGGCTTAGTCATTAGCTACTTTAATAGCTGTTTGTTAAAAGGTTGAAAATTCAACTGTAATTAAACATTTTTTATCTGCTATTCCTCAGCATGATGCAAGATTAATAGTTAAGAGTCTAAAAACCTTTAGGAAATTCTGCTAGATACATCAGTTTCCAGAAAAAATTAGTAGACATTGTGCAATGGAAATGACAGATCTATGGGATCCAAATATGACAAAATGGTGACAATGAACAAGAAAGCACAGACCTGATAAGAAGAATTCATTCACATTACACCTAAGTTCTTTCTTTACTAGCAATAGGATGTTCAAAAGGAGCATACTCTGTCACCTGTCTTTATATTTCAAGAGATAGCTATATGTCTGTTTTCCTCTTGTTCACCTTAATTGATGGCAGCACAGCTTGGAAATGTTATTTCAATTCTAGATTCTGCATTTTGAAAAAAAAAAAAAAAAGTGAAATTCTTACTTACGTACAACTAAATACCAAATAGTAAATATGCGTTATTTCAAGTACAGAGTATGTAAGATCTACAAGGAAATGTTTGTTGCATTAATACATGGTTGTTAATTTTTCAGACTGGTTTTGGGCAGTCAGCATACCACTAGGTCAATATACAAGGTTTTCTTCACGACTACTGGTGTTAAGAAGGAAGGATGAAATCCTCTCATAATCACAGGTCTACAGTTCTACATACACCAGAATTTTAAAAGGTATCAAATATCTTGAAACTGGTAATGTTGTTATAAGAATTAGTGACATTTTTTTTCTTTTTCACCAAAACAATAGACTACTATTATTATATAGTAATCGTGTTAGTAGTAGACCAACTGAAAGAAGTCTGTGACAATAAGTGTTACAAATGTTATGTATAGTGTTAATCTTGTTGTTATAAATAATCTCAGTATTATTAACAGTGGTCAAAGTTAAAAAAATACTCAGAATATTCTAAATTATTCAAGGGTCAAGTCATATTTTTCTTTATTTAGATCAAAATGTCACTATTTTACATGTAAGTACATTATTTTAGTCTCAATTTTCTGAAAACTTTGAATTCCTATTTTTTAAAAAGAAATCAGAGCTCAGAAATAAAAAAGAAAAAGTAATGACCTTAAAAGTCAAACATTGTAACAGGAAAGGAAGAGTTTGGCTCTCACTGAAGCTGGTGGGAGTCACATTTGAGATTTTTCTGTTCTACTTCGGAGCTATAGTTCAGAAACTCTTGAGATACAACTCTATATTTTAATACTTATTCCAAATATAATGAGCAAAGAAAAAGGCAAGCTGAATGGGGCTATTAATCTTTTTCTGTATGAAGAAAAAGTCAACTTCTAACTGTGCTTTTTATTATAAAACACAGTCCTAAATCTTAAAGATTCTGGTCTACTTTGACATCCTGCTAATAGTTTTTCAAATTGAATTTTTTTTTTTGTGCCAGTGCACTGGAGCCCAGCTGCTGCAAACGATAGATGCCTTCTGTTTTCTACAATTGGTTTGCAGCCTCTGGATTACTTCCTATGGAAAGACTGCTGTCCTAGAATGGTTCATGGAATCCTTTTAGAGACTGGATAAGCTTGCATTATTTTCCTCAAGGCCTTTTTGTGAGTTAAGCCTAGCACAACTGGAGCTGCTTACTTTTGATCATATGTTCTGGACAGGTACTACAGTTCAATTACTACTTCTCAAGTGACTGCGTCAAAGTACATAATAAAGCATGATGTCTGAGGAGGTGTTTCTACAATCTGCACTAAAGGAGACATATTTGCAAATTCATGAATTCTTTTTGAAATTCATGAACCATGCTCTGCCTAGTTTTTCATTTTGTTTTCTACAATAGAATCAGATTGTCTTTTTCTCCTTCTGAAAGCACATTACCACACTCTTCTTAAATACAAAATAAACAATAAAAATAAAATATGTCTATAAATACAAAGTAAAACAAACAAGTGCAAATTATAGTACTCATCCTTGGCCACAATTCTTCTTTCATTCAATGCATTTCCAACTGAAATCATATTACATGTGAAATGTTAATTCATTTCCTCAGCCTTCATTTACCTGATTTTTTTTTGCTGTTTTTTACCCAAAATTATCCTTCTCTGTGGAAAGTTCCGTTGACAAAGTATTTGTTTGTGCTAATGCTGTGTCTGTGCTAAGACAAAGGAATTGTAGCTGATTATGACTGTGTGAATGAAGGTGTGCTTTTTAGTTCAGTTCCATTCCATTCTCTCTTCTGATAAATCCCACTTGATTTTCACACTGGACTCAGAAGAGGATGTATGGACAGCAATAGAAGAGTCTTCCAGACATGACTATCAGTGTTGGTGTACAAAGTATTATGCTATGGTGAAAAGTTTAACAAGCTACTTCAAAATAACAAATCATAATAGTGTTAGAATACTGCTCTCCAGATAAGCAGCACAAACACATTCATTGTGAAACCAACCTCTTTTATACTAGAAAATTGGATACATTAAGAAGACCATACCACAGGGACATTCACAATATGTAAAACAGAACAGTGCATAGACTACTTGGTGATAATGGCATGCTATGGTGTCTTAGGAGGCTTAAAAATGCAGTAAGGCCTAAATTAACTTGTCATACTGAATTCCAGGGACGATGAAAAGTTATTTCATGGTCAGGTAAGTTAAAATATTCTGTCTGAACATTCTTTACAAATCTTTCTTATGTCTCCTGAAACCCCACAGAAGGAGAGATTCCGTTCTGGAATGCTCAGTATGTTTCAAACCTGCCTTTGGAACTTTGTTCTGCTGATGCTAAAAGGTGACCTTGGAGTATCAGAACCAGCCCATTCTGCTGAGTCAGTTGTTGCCGTTATCATGCACTACGTGCAGCTTGCAGTAATGTAAAAATACTGACACTGTTGGCAGAATTCCCTATATGCCTTACTATGAAATAATATATACAAAGCCTATATAGTCTATAATGTTACAAAGGCTGGAAAAAATGCAGGAAAATATGTTTAATTTGCTCATATTTTGGGCTCATTGAATTGTGTCAATGGCTGAGTCTAAAGTAACCGAGTTGATACACCAGCCCCAAAACATTCCCATGCTACAAGCAGTAGCAGTGTACTTTATAAATTCCGCGCTAGATTTTCTTGTGACATACTGCCCTCTTGTGCACCAGTAGCTTTGTTATAGAGATAATCTGAGAAGCCCATGCAGAACTGATATCAATGTTGTGAATATAGTAACTTGCAAAACATTCTTCAGAGCATGGAGGACCATGCAGCAGTACAGGCTGAAGACTGAGCAGCTAGAGTACAACTTTGCAGAAAAGACATAGAAGTTTTGACGGATAGCAAGAAAAACCCTAGTCTGCAATGTGCTGATGTACCNAAAAAACCCTCAAAAATCTAAGCATAATCTGAAATGTGTTGAAGTCCAGCAGCTCAAATGAAGGTGATGGAGTCTGAGCACATGACATGTGAGAGAGGTGGTAAGAACTGGGTTTGTACAGCCTGGAGAAGGGAAGATGAAGAGAAGACATTATTGCTGCTACAAGGAGAAGGGAGCAGACTGCAGACTGGACAGAGATGAAGGTGTGGGGGGATCAGCAAGGCAAAATGTCTTCTGGAAGTTCATGCAGCTCCCCCACTTCCGGTTAATTCCAGTGTAATATTATTAGCATTCATCAAGAGGAATTGGTGGTAAATGTATTAATATAATTTGATCCAAAAGTTTTATATCAATGAATATTGTTTTCAGAAGACACGTTAGCAATGATTTTATTATTAACCATATTTCTCTTTTGCATGCTTAGCAGGGAATTTGTCACAAGTAATGCTATTCAATTTTAATTCATTTCAAGCTATGTTTCGAAGAGAGCCAATGTGAAACAAAATAAAGATTGTAAACCTAGGAGTAATAAAGTAAACCTCTGAAATAAGTGTCAAATTCTGACACCTAAGCAGATATTTCTCCAGTAGAGTTGGAAATCACTGGGGACACAGTATTTGACAAAACCAAATACTAAAAGATGCTCTAGCATCCTTAAAAAACACTCCAATCTTGTCTATTTTCTTGAGTTAAACAGCAGTTCAGTTATACTTGTATGAAATAGTGAAAGTAAAGTTAACACTATTGGAGCTATTGGAGTTATTATGCAAATATTGTCTTTGATTTCTGTATCATATTGAGCCCAACTCTAAAAAAAATGTCAGTGTTTAACCTTTTCTCATATATTTAATCATTGGTGGGTTGAGAACTGGCTGACTGGAAGAGGTCAGAGAGTTGTGTTCAGTGGCATACAGTCTAGTTGGAGGCCTGTAACTAGTGGTGTTCCCCAGGGGTCAGTGCTGGATCTGGTCTTGTTCAACATCTTCAACCTGGACAAAGGGATAGAAATCAACATCAATGACCTGGACAAAGGGATAGAATCCACCCTCAGCAAATTTGCTGATGATACAAAGCTGGGAGTAGTGGCTAACCTGCCAGAAAGTTGTGCTGCCATTCAGCGAGATCTGGACAGGCTGGAGCGTTGGGCAGAGAGGAACCTGATGAGGTTTAACAAAAGCAAGCGCAGAGTCTTGCACCTGGGGAGGGATAACCGCATGCATCAGTACAGGTTGGGGGATGACCTGCTGGAGAGGAGCTCTGCAGAGAAGGATCTGAGTGCCCTGGCGGACAAAAAGGCCAATGGGATCCTGGAGTCCATTAAAAAGAGCGTGGCCAGCAGATCAAGGGAGGTGATCCTGCCCCTCTACTCCACCCTGGTCAGGCCTCAGCAGGAGTACTGTGTCCAGCTCTGGGCTCCCCAGTATAAAAAAGACAGAGATCTCCTGGAAAGAGTCCAGCGGAAAGCAACAAAGATGATAAAGGGCCTGGAGCGTCTACCTTACAAGGAAAGGCTGAATGAACTGGGTGTGTTCAGCCTGGAGAAGAGAAGATTGAGAGGGGATCTTATCAATGTTTACAAATATCTCAAGTGCGGGAGTCAAAGGGATGAGGCCAGACTGTTTTTGATGGTGTGTGGTGATAGGACAAGGGGAAATGGCCGCAAACTGAAACATAGGAAGTTCTGCACAAACATGCGTAAGAACTTCTTCATGGTGAGGATGATGGAGCACGGGAACAGGCTGCCCAGGAAGGTTGTGGAGTCTCCTTTTCTGGAGATACTCAAGACGCATCTGGACACCTACCTGTGCAGCCTGCTTTGGCAGTGGGATTCAACTCAACGATGTCTAGAGGTCCCTTCCAACCCCTGTGATTCTGTGTTTCTGTGATTTTGTGATATTTGCCATTCTAGAGAATCAGCCATTGCACAGAGCAGAACTTGGACCTATCCTGAAACTTACCTGGATACAATTTGGCAGATCATCTACTGTCACTGATCTCTACTCCTGCACTTGTTCTGCAAATTATCTGGCTTGTGAAACCTTTTCAGTATGACTGCCGTCCATGTTAAAATCACATTTTCTTCCTGCAGAACACATGGTATTTCAAATTGCAGAGATTATTTGTTGTCTACTTTTTAAGGTACTGTAGGGAAACAATTGATCACAACATGAACTGATGATTGAGCACATGCTGGGGGGACGTGGCTGGCCTGGTGAATACTGGTAGATCGCTTGCACCTGTGATCAGAAGGGGTGGACCTAGGATGGAGTTGCCTCAGGCTTAGATAAGGGCCAGCCAGGCAAAACAGAAGCAGCCTGAGAGGGAGAAGAACAGACAGTGGTTGGAGAAGCAGCAACATAAGGAAGCAGAAAATGATGTGCAGTAGAGACCCCAGCTTCATGTGAAACATATGGTGTAGCCTTAAGAGCTGTGAGACTTTTTCTGTTACAGGTACTTATTGCAACTACTGCTAATCTTGTGGTAAGTGTACATTTCATCTATACTAAGTTAAAAAAAAAAAAAAGTATTTATTAATATTCTAGATGCCAAATCACAGTTGTATTTAGTGATCAGGTAACTTAATGACCGGTTGTTTTGGTTTAGATGTAAAAAAAAAAAAAAAAAAAAAAAATGTAGTCAAGCTTAGAGAGCTAGTACAAAGAATTACAACTTACTACAATAGTATCTATATATAGTATTATAGGAGTAAAGCTTGTACAACGAAACGTGAAATAGACTTTGTGTTTCATTTCAGACAGCATGAGCAAACATAAGGCAAACAGTCTATATAAACAGAATATTTCTTCTTAGTAAGATAAGGGAAAGAACAAGGCATCTGTAGCAGAGAGAATGTTGCCAATGTGAATATACCTACATCTGACAGAGTTCTAAAGGCAAAGAAAGTAAAACGTTGCCTTCTTACAACAAAGAATAAAGATGATAATGTGTTCATTGAAAGATATACATGAAAGTTCAAAAGTACTTTTGTTAGCTTATAGATTATCTGGGATAACACTCAAACCTTGTGAGGCTGAATGATCTCACTGCAATTATGATAGAAAAATCAGACCTGCATGCTCCTATGAGTTTGGTAAGTTAATAATCAGATTTAAGATTCAAAAATATCTTTGCTTAGCCTCTGTTACTTAAATTGTGCTGATCAAAATTGAACAATATCCTTACTAAATCAAAGTTACAACTGCAATCAAACTCATAAGTATAGAATAAAGGAAAAAAGCAAACTGACTCATCAGAGAAACTCAAAACAGGAAATTACACTGTATTTGTCTGATTTCTAACACCTAAGCACTGACAAAGCAAGGTTCTTTATTTTTTCATCAAAGCCATGTGAGTTTTTTGTTTATTCGGTGACTTGTACGAAGTCCATGTTCTACTTAAGTGCTCTGTTTTGATACAAAATGGATTGTAGTTCCCGATTGCTTTTGTATGGTGAAGTAATTTTAGGTGAATGTACTTCTAGAACTGAAAAAGCACAAGCTGATTCAAGGTATTGTCTTCTAGAGGGAGGATAATATGCATATTAGCACTTGAACACATTCGCATGTGGATTATGAACATAAAATTTTTCTTGGACAATCAAAACAAGTAGTTGGGATTACTCATAATAAAAACGGGGGAAAAGAATACAGATCCTGTCTTTTCTGGTTGTCACACCATCAAAGTCAAGAGTGCAAGTAAGTTCTGATTCTAGTCAGTAGCTTGTATCAGTGACCTTTGATCTCTTACAGTTCATGTATCCATTTCTGGACTCTCCATCATAAATGTTAGCATCAATGTTCTTTTTTTCAGTGGCCTGAAAGCCTGATAGAGACACAGTGTATACTTTGTGATTGCCACTTGATTGCCACTTCATTTGCTCAATCTCTCCCTTGAATTAAACTGCAAAGTTTGCAGTCTTATAACAAAATCCTATATAGATCAAGGGATCAGATCATTTTAGAATAGAGTAAAAGCTATCCCTTTTCTAACCAGAATGGATGTGCACCAAAAGTATTATATTTACTCAAAAATGAGTCGTCATCTCCTGTGGAATGTCTAGGATCAAAACTCCTGTAATTTCCTATATGGTACTAGCATGAACATGACCTAACCACAGCCACTGCCCCTTACTTCATGCATGCTTCCTGTCTATTTGCATTTATGTTGTCCTGCTTACCCTCAAAGTAATTTTAGAACTGAAATGGATTGAGGGGAAACACTCCATGGACAAAAGGTAGGTTTAATTGCCTTATAAACAAGAATAATAGAACTACATATGCTGTAGATTGCTCAGATAGATCTGCTTCTTCCATAGTTTTTTTCTCCTGAAGTTCTGGTTTGTTTATGTCAAGTTTCTGAGCCAGTAGAACAAGATGCGCCTGTAGTTTATTTTCTGCTATTCTTTCTACATCTGATCGCTCTGCGACACAAATAAGAGGAAGGTGGTGTCTAACAAGCTTGTAGGAAAGCAAAAGATCCCATGTGAAGGAAGGAAAAGACTTCTTTGCCAAATACTCATTTTACTGAGTTTCAGGAAGGAAAGTAGAGACAAAGGTGTAATACTTTGCCATTTTCTCCAAGCACATTAAAGCCTATGATCAGAAACTCTGTTACTTCAAGACTGAGTTAATTATCATGGCCTTAAATTACATGCCCTGGGGATTTTTTCTGAGCTTCTTGTCCTCTAGAAAGAGGTTATCAAGACATGAATATTATCTGTCATGACCGGTCTCATCATTTTCCTTAAAACAGATTTAAAATTCAATAGTCAGTATTGTCAGGAATTTGCCTCTTTCCTTTGTGGTCAGTATAATTTTTAAAGTATGATTCTTTAATACTATTACAATTTAATGTATGTGAGTAAGTATTATTTCATCTCTTTCATACCTGTGCACTCAAACATGTACAAGGAGTTCTTGTGCTTAAAACCATTGCAAAATTTGTAGATGGTTGACATCCTCACATTTCTTCTATATGATGCTTGACATATAGTCATTAGAATCTTACTCAGTACAGATGTTACATTCCTACTTTTCAGTGTAGATTTAAAATCTCTTTTAGTTAAAAACTCACAAAGAACTTCAGAGTAGTTTATTTCCCATCTTAAATTCAAAATGAGAATCAGCATATACCTTCTAACACAGATACTTCTTTACGGACTTGTATACGGTTTATCACATTTTTATTACTGTTACACTGTGGCTGAATTAAGTGTTTCATTAGCGGTATATTCCATAAACAGACTAACATCCTGAGTTTGGTAATCATTTAAAATAATTCAGTTCTTCAAATTTGTATTGTAACTTGAAAATATCGTTAATGATGAGACAGCTCCCAAGTTAAATTTCTAAACCTGGCATAAGACCTGTAAGGAGCATATGTGCTAAGGCAGGGGCAGCTGTAGGTCCAGACCAAACAGATAGTTGCCTAAGGCAGCAGCAGAGAGAGCAAAATCACAATGGCAGCAGAACAGCTCCCCCAAGCACCATCTGGTGTGCTGAGATTTTACTGTCTTCACAGTCTCAATAATGAAAAAATGTATCTTGTTCCCTGTCTTCTTGGCCTTGTTTTTTTCTCTTCCTCCTGCTCTTAGACAAAGGAATTCTGGTTGCAAAGACACAGCCCGACATGGAGAGAGGTCATTCTCCAGCTCCCCTTCATTGCCCTTCTCTCAGGCAATCATGCTACATTAGATCAAATAAATCCAAACGTATTTGTTATTTTATCCTCATCAATTTTGCTTCACTGCTGTGAAACCTTGAGGCTGTCCATGACAAAGTCAGTATATCAATTTCTGTACCACTGAGCCAAGTTTGACTGAGAGTTAATTTTCTTCTGAGCACCTGGTGCGGTGCTGTGTTTCAGATATGTGAATGAAAGACTGTTGATAACACCCATGTTTTAGCTTAGTCTGAGCAGTGCTTTTGCAGCATCAAGGCTTCCTCTGCTTCTCACGCTGCCCTCAGCAGATAGTCTGGGGGTACACGAGACATACAGGACAGCCAGATCAGCTGACCTCAACTGATTTCAGTTGAAACTGNTTTACTGCATCTCTCTCTACTTCTCTCCCCCGTCCCATTTGGGGAGGGGGGAGGGTGAGTGAATAACTGTGTGGAACTCAGCTATCTGCTGAGTCAAACCATAACAGTAACACATTGAAAGTATGAAAAAGACAGTACTTAATTGCTTTTTAAAAGCTACATTGAATCTGGGTCTTTCTGGAGAAATTTAATATCTAGTTACTTAGAAAACAGAAAACAATGAGTTTTAACAGACAGGAACGTAAAGACATTCAACTTAAACCTGAGTCAACAGTAATATTTGTTTTAAACTGTTTACTTCAGAGAGGAAACTGTGGCTGTTGCTTTGATATCAGCTATTTTGTTCCACTCAGAGTGAAAAATAATTTCTTCCTATGCCTATAGCAATGGAGAAGGTATTGGATTTAATTAAATATTAATTTGATTACCTATGGCAAATGTTGCACTTCTATTTCCACCAGGCTAAAACTATCTCTTTAGCCTGCCAGAAGACAAACATGGGGGCTGCCGTAAAAGTAATACCTTCTGTTTTATTGCGTTGGCCCACAACCTCAGAGGCAGATAGTGGTGGTATCGCAGCTGAACTTTTCCACCAACGTTCCATTCTATTTTGTTGCTGTGCAACAGATGGCAGCAGAGGGGCAGTCTGACAAAATCACATCAGATATGGAAGCACGCATGAAGCAAAGGTGTGGAATTGAATTATTCAGTGCAGAAATTGGCATCCATTAAACATTCATCAATGCTTGCTAAACCTTTATGAAGATCAAACTGTGGATGTGAGCATAGTGTGGTAGTGGGTGGTGCTTTTCAGCAGTAGTGACAGCAACGTGAAAGACAAGCCGTGTTCCAGGTGGCCATGCACAGCTGTCACACCATGAGAGGAAGAGCGTCTCAATCAGCTCATCCATATGAATCTGCAGATTATGACCAGGGAACTGTGTACAGAGCTGAATATTGGCTTATTTCAATGTGTTGGAAATTGATGGTGGCAGTGTTGGAATACTGTGAAGTTTGTGTGAGTTCAGTCCCATGAATGCTCACGCAGGAACAGAACAAACATGGTATGCATGTTTATTGAGATCTATTGAATAGTTTGTACCTGTATTCTGTAGCAATGTAAGATCATTTTTACTTAACAGCTATCAACTATTCTTTTTATTCTGTTAACACTAAAGCTACTTCCTATTTTCAGGAGGCTGGAAAATCTTGAGATTTGCGTTTATTCACTCATAAAAATACCAATGTGCCTTTATCACATGATCTAAAATGTCGTTGCTTTGTGAAAGGATAAGCAATAATTTGTGCCACAGAAAGTGTTGATATCAGAAAATTCAATGAATGTTTTATTTGCAAATGAGGGTAAGTAGAGACTAACAGCTGTAGTGACAAAGTAGCTTTTTCTAGTCTTACTGAAGTTCCTGCTCAAACATTTGTTCTCCTTGGATTTGATCCACTTCATGCTGGAGTCACTAGAATAATTCTACTGACTTCAGTATTGGCTTGATGCATCTTTTTATGATCCAGCTGTGATAAAAATCATGAGGAAAGTGAGCAAATTCATTCCTACAGATTTTTGTCAATAATTCAAAATTACTATCCTGTAATAGGAAAACTATCATAAAGCCTGGTAAATGATATGCTGTACCTAAAATTACAACAGGGATGGCAGTTCAAAAGTCCTTAACTTTGTGACTTTCAGCAGCCCTGTGCTTTTAAAGCCACAAAAGCAGGAGAAACAAAAGCACAGAACAGAAGGACAAATCATCCATCTTTTAATTTTTCTTCCCATGCTTCCCAAAAACAAAAAAAAATTCTAGTTTCTAGTCCAATTAAGACTGCAACATGTACTCAAACAGGGCACATCATATGAAGAGTCTCAGATACCCCGGTCACTACTAGGACAGCAGTCCAGTAGTGAATTGCACTGTTCCCACCTGATGGGAGAAGCTGTTAATGTATAGCATTAAGAGGTTATGACACTCACCAACTGGGTACCTCTGAGTTGTCAAAGCCCAACTTTAAATTGCAGTTTGCCTTCACAAATGACAAACTCAGTTGAAGTCTAAGGTGAATTTCTCCTGCTCGTCCTGCCTGTAAAGTCAGTATAATCAGCAGATGGAAGGAGCTACTGACAGTTAGCTGGTCTGAATGTCAGCATTGCATTTACTGTTCCAAGTGATATATCCATGACAATGAACTACATTCTAGCAATATTTAACTACCGACTGTTTGGGAGAAAGGACAAAAGAAGGAAACTTTTTTCCTTTTTATCCATTTTTGGCAAGTATGAAGATATCTCACTTCAGCAATGTCATCCACAAAGGGGGTCCATAGTTGTGAATATCACACTACAAAAATAACTATCTCTTTGAAGAGCGTGGCCTACTTTTCTCTTGTTAGCATTTCATGCTGGCTAGTCCCTGGTAGTCTCTCTTCCTCTTGCTCCATTATAAGATTGTTGTGAATTTCATGAGGCAGCAGGACAGACAAAAAGAAATCAAGTATGGCAGTGGTCAGCACTCCAACACTTATACAAGCCTTGTGTTTCCAGCCCCCACTCTGATTCACAGTCTAACAGGAAATTGTGTATTTCACATGAGAACCTCACAGCTTATTTCTCAAAACTTGAGCAGAATTGTAGAACACCATCATTAATTATTAGGATTTGAAAGCATAATCTGGAGTAGTTTAACAAGTCAATTCTAGTACTGATTTCCTTACACAAGGAGGTTCTATATTCATAGCTTCTGAAAATTTAGTTTTTGTAAAGACTCCTGAGACCTATTTTCATACGATTTCCCACCTCTGGATTTCTCTCAACATTCTTTGCAATTGGCTCTTTGTCATAGCAATTATTATTTTCTGCTGGCATAAAAGAAGTGTCTGTTCCCAGCCTAGCTACGTGGCAGCCCGTGATGTTTGCAAATCACTGGCATTTACCTTTTTCTACCCAGGGAGCTTAGACATGTCTCTGAATCAGAGAATTGTCATTTGTCATCCTTTCCTAACTTGAATCCTATGCAGCAGCAAAAGCAGCAGCAGCTGGTTTGGATTCAAGATGATTTAAATAAAGGGAGGATATGTACACCCGGGATTAGTTCATTACTGTGTTGATGTTTTAGAAAGATTTTTGCATATATGTTGATTATCATGCTGTGTGAACAATGTATTGTTACTTAGTGATGAGAGAATTATTTTAACTTAAATCTTTCTAAATTTCATCTCTTATGAAGCAGTAAGAAAGGGTCTTTCTGGCTAATGTGCTATTTCATAATATATTCGTAACATAAGTATTCTAGAGAAAGAAAACAATTGTACAGCAATTACATTTGGAGGTAGTTGCAAATTAGGACGGACTGTAAACCTGAGAAATTACTGCACAGAGTTCAAGGAAACTGGGCAGTATATGAGCTATTAGATTTGATCTAGATAAAGGCAATACCAATAGCAACCCAAAAATACAATATTATAATAGCTGATGAGAGATCAGGAAAGTTGAGAAATATTCTTTAATATATAAATTCTGTAGAGCAACAGCAACCTTTGAAAGGCTCCTCTAGGAATTTTTATGGCCACAGAGTCTTGGTTGGAGATATGTTCAGGAAAAAAAGGGTGAAACTATTCATTTCTTGAAAAAATCACTATTAGTCCTGGTCCCTAACATGCCTCATGGCATTTGTTTTTCTTAAACTTAGATCTAGACTTAAGAAATGCAAGAACATTTTGACAGTTTTATTATCCAAAAGAAAAACCATAAGATAAGACTACTGTTTCATCTGGAGCTAGCAGCTCTGCTCCACACCATTTTCTGCTCCCTCATGTCCTTCCTTGCACTGCTGCTTCTCCAACTTCTTTCTGATCTTTCTCTCTCAGGCTGCTTCTACTTCATGTGTCTGACCCTCATCTAGACATGGGGCAACTCGCCCGCAGGCCTACCTCTTCCAGTCACAGGTGCAAGTGATCTACCAGTATTCCCCAGGCCAGTCACACCCCTCCACTGTGTGCTCAATCATCAGTTCGTGCTGTGATCAGCTATTTCACTACAACTACTTAACCCAACACATAAAATGAAGCAACTACTGAATAATGGTCTGTAGCAAAACTTTGAGATTTACAGCCATGCCATGGACCTAATGGACAATCACTGCCAAAAAAACTGTATTTTTGCTTTTTCTAAAAAAAAAAAAACAGCTATTACGATATTTTTCCTGACAGCTTAGTCAGTCTTCCTACTGTCTGATAAATAGAGTATGTTGATTCTGTCTAAATAGTATGTGATTCCATGGCAAAATTCTACATACACTGTTTCCATGTACACTCTTTATGTAACCCTGAGGATTTCATTTATTTACATATGTATTGAAGGAGAGAGATTTTTTTTCTAAAAAAAAAACCACATCTTGTAAAACCTGGTATTTTAAATGTGACTGCTGAATACATACACAGTATTTCAGTCTAGTTAGATTTGAGATATATCAGCTCTATGGCATGGCACTGTGATAGTTGCACCCTCTCTCTATTTTATGCTGGTGGCACTCTGGCTCGGGTATGGCTGACAAAGCAGATCTAATTAGACATAAATCTTACAAAATCACACAGAGTCATGCCTTGTCAGGAACTAAGCTGACTGTCAAAGGACATGAATTCCTATGCAGAACCTGAATCATTAACCTATTTTTCAGCAGGTAGAAGATCTGTAGAGAGCTAAGGGAAGAACTATGATGCAGAAACCAAGGGCACATTAGATGTTATTGTATTAGACAATCATACAATGTACAGTGCAGCATAAATCAAACAATTCAGCATCTTATGAGGGTCTAAGAAGTTGGTATGTTCTTGACTATGTCATTTACTAGGACTGCAGACTTCATTGCAGAGAAGAATGCTGCATTTTTGTCATATTGACCTTTGTTCAGATATGAGACTAGAGCAACAGAACTTGAAACAGTGAGAGATTCTCGTTATCATTTTACTTAGAAGCTTCTAATTTATTGTTCTTACTTCTCATCAGTGATGACAGCTTCACAACAATTCTGGCTAAATTCAAAGTTTCTCTGGTTTGAAAGTAACTCATTGGACGTCCCTGGAAATAATTTGTGATTATATGTTAAAGACAGCATTAAACATTGAGAAAATTCTTGTGTGGCCAATAGATGGTGCCAGAACTATAGTTATATGCCAAAAAAAAAAAAGGCAGGAGAAACAGGCTGTCAGCACATAATATTGTGTCATGAAATAACAAGGATGTTTCTAGATATTCTTCTACCTGGACACGGGCTTTATAAAGGGGGGCTCTATTCAGGGTATATTTAATTTTGCAGTGGAGACATATTTCTAGACATTTAGTTCATTTCTGAAGTTGACATTTCGTTGTTTATTGTTAGCGCACTTCTGATGTGACATCTAGCATTGGCTTGAGACTACTTCAGAGCAAGCTGTGTACTTTCAATTCTGATCTACTTTCCATTTTGAAAAAACTGCCAATTTTTCCTACACTTTGGATAGTGGTCAGGGAAGTCAGTGGAGATATAAACAGGAATGCTGAAGTGATCAGTCAGGTAAATTGCTGGATATTGAAAAGGCCGAAACTAGCACTATTATTCACAGAGTATGTGAGTTAGTACAATTTGTGAAGGTTCAGCTTTGGATCAAGCTTTATGGAAGACAAAATCAACTAGAACTTTTTTCCTGATAAATATTGTGAGAGTAAAGTAGTTACACGTTTACTGTGTTCTCACATACTTCATAAAATCAACCTTCTCTATGGCCTTAAAGAAACCCAGCTCCTTCATCTCCTTGTCACAAGACATGCACTCCAGCCTCTCTCATCGTCTTGATGGCTCTCCAGCAACCTTTCTCCAGCTTGACAGTATCTCTATGTGCTGGGGATCTCACTCGGGGCTCAGTACACCAGATGTTGCCTCCTCAGTACCAAGCATGTAGCAGGGAGCAGCCGCTTCCCTGGAGCAGCTGGTGTGGTCCAACTGTGTGCCCAGCAAACACTCAGCCCCATCACCAGAAGATCATACTACAGATCTTCATTCAACCAGCATAGCAAAATGGCCAAGACCCCCTTGGTTTGATCAGAAGTATAACTTCATACAATCAAAAGTTTCTAGAGAAATTCTTGTATTTTGGCCAGAGCCATCCTTATTGTGACTTTAGATGCAGGTGCATGTAAGCTTCATGAAAACAGATATCGGCTATCTCTTTGCCAACCTGT
The DNA here is from genome assembly GCA_013396635.1 of Penelope pileata. Classification (NCBI taxonomy): domain Eukaryota; kingdom Metazoa; phylum Chordata; class Aves; order Galliformes; family Cracidae; genus Penelope; species Penelope pileata. The sequence goes on along the minus strand of WBMW01003576.1, from coordinate 198,648 downwards.
TCACATGCTAGTGAATATTTAACTTCCATACACAAACCAAGAGCTGTAAACCAAGCCTTACGAGTATCCTAAGGCAGGTGTATTTTAACTTAGGAAAATCAAAAATATTATGAGAAGTCAAACTTTTTTTGTAAGTGATTTTAGGATTGTCTGGAGATCTGCTGGTGTGTTTTTTTTTCTGTTTACTTGTTTGTTTTTCATTTAGGGACAGAAAACTGATTTTTCTCAAAAGCCTTAGACTGTACTATAGCTGAATAACTACTTCAGTAACTTAGTATTAGGCCAGTGTCTAAGAGGAGCATCCCATGGCTAAACCTTGAGGCAGCTCTCTTGGCTAGAAACCATGAAGTTCCTCGGGGTCTTGTATTTATGATCTCACATGTTGATTTTTTTGTTTGTTTGTTTGTTTTAAATTGCTGCCTTTTTAGAAAGTCAATCCTAAAGAGAAACAGAAAACTAAGCTAAGGAGATCTTCTTGTCTAGAGGGTATGACCACGATAAAAATAGCCCTTAAATTTGAAATCTATAAATCTAGAAAGTGAAGGTCTACTTTAGTCTTCCAACTTACTGAAATGTTCCAAATACTTGAATTTGCTAAAAGCTGTTCTCATTACAAACTGGCTGGTAGCTTCGGGAGGCTGTCCTGTGGGAGATGATCTATAGATAACGGTTAAAATTTTAAGCCTGGGTAGGAGCATCAAGATTCAATTGTGTGATGTGCTGAGATGGTCTGTGCAAACAAAATCTTTTGCCCAAACAAAACATCCACCTCACTCTCACACATTTGCTGCCTGTCATGTTTTCAAGTTTTTTCTTTTTTGTTGTTGTTGTTTTGGTTTTGTTTTTGTTTTGTTGTTGTTTAGAAAATGCAAGCATGTTTCACAAATATCCATCCCGCTGGCAATAATGTGCCAGCTCTTTTTAGGACAAATGTGTTATTTTGATTAGCCTGATACCATTCCAGAAATGTTGCTTTCTCCTGAGGCTCAGTGTAGTCTTGCTTATTTCAAGTGTTAAAAATGTCTGAGCAGCCTTTTGCCCCTTCAAAGCCCTTGCTTTATCGTGTCTTACTGAATTTAGGAGAAAATTTTAAAAAATATGTCTCAGACTGCCACCTTCACACTGGTTTCTTCTGAGCTCTCTGTTCTACATCCAGTTGTAGGTATTCTTGTTTTTTNCTTTCTTCATCCAGTTTTTGGTTTTTTTTTTTTTTCCCCCCAGGTGGGAAAATTCGCATTTTTTTTTTTTTTTTGTCATATAAAGCTATTTAACTCCTAGGTCATTCTGAATAATTTGTCATATACCAGCCTGTACACGCATTTTAGTTGTGATCTTTATCACATCACATACCAAAAAATCACCTCTGTTTATTTTTCTAATGATCTCAGGAATTGAAAATGCTATAGCTAGTACTTCCCAGATTACCACGTTGTACATAAACAGAGGGAAGGGTGAAAAGTATTTCTGGTTTTTGACATTATAGCTTAGCTAAAATTGCAACAGTAAACAGTCTGCTTTGATTTTCAAGGCCTCATAACAATGCTAATTGTGTAACAGTACAAAAATGGTCTTGGTAAGTATGCAGCCCTCTTTTGAACTCCTCCTTTCACACTTCCCAATGCAGAGAACCTTCCTAGCCATTTCTTTCCAACACTATTCATGTGTGATCTCTTATATACAGCACAGCCTTCTCTAATGTGAAAATTTCACTTATCCTGTAAATTCATTACCCTAACGAAACAGTTCTGTCTCAGATTTCTCCTCACACATAACCAGTGGAAACCTTATGCAAAGCATTTGCCAAAGGTGTTTGAAGAAAACATTTTATAAAAGCCTACAAACACTAATCTGGTTATATAGGACAGACATTACCATTCAATGAGTGCCCCTATTCCTGGCTTTGGCTGGGACAAGTTACTGGGCAGGAGATGTTCCAGGAAGATTCAGGAAGCAAAACCTGATAGCAGCAACTGCTCAGCAGCTGAACAGTGTAATTTAATGCAAGAACAGACACACTGCCTCTTACTGTTGATATGATGGGAATAAGGAGATGTGGGATCTTCCACTGAATCCTTCTTTACTACCAGTATTACATAGGTGACTCTGAAAGTAGTGCCTCCTGTTTATTTCCATGGAAATTACAACAGATATAGATGGCACAAGAACACTGATAGAGCAAATTCTCAGCTATAAAACACTAGTTTTCAACACAGTCACCACCATCAGCTATGCATTTTCACCAGCCTTGAACAATAAGCTGCATGTTGCACTTGTGAAAATCTGTACCAGTGGAGGTGACCCACTGTTTCACAGCCGGTATAACAGAATTGTTTGGAAAATGGTGCCCATGCAGTCCATCTTTCTTCGGCCCAGAAGGTCAGAAAGCGCCACATTGTGACACTACAGTGAGTATGACAGGACAGTCCAACCAAGATTGGCAATGTGCTCCATGATCTTCAAACTGGTATGGGGCCTGGCATTATCATGTTGTGGGAGAAAGGTTGTCTTTTTCTTTGGCTTGATGCTGGAAGTTCGAGCCTTCAGCTTAATCAGCACTGTGATGTGACGGTCAGAGTTGATGGCTTGTCCGTGTTTCAGGAAATCCAGAAGGATCACCCCTTTCCTATCCCAAAAGAAAGTGAGCATCACTTTACCTGCTGAGGGCTGCATCTTTTTCTTTGATGGGGAATTCACATCGCCACTCCATAGGCTGCTGTTTTGACTCTGGCTTGCAGTGGTGATACCACATCTTGTGACTGGTAATGATGTGATTCAGAAAACGGTCACCTTTAGCTTCGTATTTGTTCAATAGCTTCTGACAAACATGCATACGATCTTATTTCTTTTCTTGTAGGAGCATTCATGGGACACACCTTGCACAAACTTTGCAACATCATTCCAATGTTGCCACTGTCATTTCCAACACATTGAAGCCAATATTAAGCTCCATACACAGTTCCATGGTCATAATCTGCCAATTTGAATTAGTTGATTAAGACACTCTTCATTTTGTGATGTGACAGCTGTGCATGGCAGTCCAGAACATGGTATATCTTTCATTTAACTGTAGCTATTGCTGAAATGCACCACATGCTGCCACACTATGCTCACATCCACGGTTTGATCTCCATAAAGATTTAGCAAGCATTGATGAATGTTTAATGGATGCCATTTTCTGCACGGAATAATTCAATTCCACACCTTTGCTTCATCCGCATTTCCATGTCAGATGTGATTTTGTCAGACTGCCCCTCTGCTTCCATCTGTTGCACAGCAACAAAATGGAACAAAATATTGTTGGGAAGGCTCAGCCTCTACTGCCATACCACCACCACCCACCTCTGCTGTGGAGGGCTGACATAATGAAATAGGAGGCATTACTTTCCTTTTGGAACAACCCTCATATAAATATCTAAGTAGCAGATTTAGGATAAATAAAATAATTAAGGCAAATAATACCCAGCTCAATTCAAAGGTTGTGAGGGCATCAGTGTAGTCTGTTATCACAGATAGTACTGATGAAAACAAGCAGCACAAATACTCAGCATGTGTTGAACAAAAGTTTATCAGGAATGAGAGAGGGTATGGGAGTGAGCAGGTTTAGAATTAACATGGTTAAGCAGGATAAATGTAGTGAAGTAAATTAAATCAATAGTTGAGATGATGACAGATTGCACAAAACAGAGTGAGTAGCGCTGTCAAAATGTGAAGAACATTGATAGTTTGATGGGCCTTGGAAGGCCGTTACTGATAACTGAAGCACTTAAGTGTGCACGCATCCCTAGCAATGTCATACAACTGTCATAATGCAGCATCAAGCTTTCAATTTAGAGTTACTTTAATAGCTAATGTCAAGGAGCAGCTTGCATTAGTGAAGATCTTCATTCAAAATTAAACTGTGATCATATTGCAATGCATACTGATATTAAATTGATGGAAATCAAACAGTTCTGAATGCTGCAGTAATATATTGCATATGCTTCTCACACTTTGGATCCTTAACATTCAAACCTCTGTGGCTCTTTTGTACTTTAATTATTACACTACGTGTCACAGATACACTAGAATACTGTAGAGGGCACTAATGGTGCATATGAACAGCTGTTGAGCAAATCCACAATTTCAGTGTATGAAATTAGGACAGCGTATGTCCATGAGTATTTAGGTATTCATTCACTAGTGTCAGAACCATTTGGTCTAAGGCCTGGTATTACAATCATATATGATCAAATAAACTTAGAAACAAAACATAGAAATAAAATATTATTCAGATGATCAAGTAGCTCAAAGTTCTTGCATGTTTCAAACTTATTTAAAAAAAAAAAAAAGAAGGGCAGAAGGGTTAAAAAAAAAAAGAATAAAGAAAAGGTACTATTTAAACATAAAGTGCATTTAAAAGCTGTGTATTTTTTTCTGGAGTATTTTAGTTTTTAGGTTCCATCCTTTGTATGAACCCATACCAAATCATGATTTTAATATTTAAATGGCAGAACAATTTAAAAATTTCACTTATGCTTTAAGTAGAAACATTATACCACAGAACACACTTGATTCATTCTCTGATGATCATTTAAAGAGAAGGTTTGTGTCTATTTCAAGATCTGTTTCTGAGTAGTACTTTGACTTTAGGCAAATGTATATTAGTTTCTGTATAGCTGTAAATTGGGAGTGATTCCTAGTAAAGTGATTTATAATTCTTAGATAAAATGCTTCTTATTACTGTAAATATTTTTAGGAAAATATTTCAGCATTTATGGTCATAGAGATTTTCACTATTAGCCTGATTTCCATTGTTTTTAGAATAGAGCTTTTGGATGGAAAAAGAAGATTTAGATCCTGGAAAGCCTCGCTGTTCAAGTAATTTGACTCCTGTTTCTTCCTGCAGAGACAAAGTAAGCAGCCAACGCCAAAGATGCCCATCCTGGAGGTATTTGATATCATTACATGCCCACCATCCACATAAACTGCCTACTTTCTTGATGACCCTCATCACATCTATGATGAAGTGGGAAAGTATTCCTGGTAGGGAAAAGTTCAAGGAAATATCTGTTCATACTTACTCCAAGGAAGTTAGTGGATAATTTGGTCACAACCTCTAGATTGCTAGATGCTACAGAATGAGTTTTCAGACTGGCATTTTAAAAAAAAAAAAAAAAAAAAAAAAATTAAAAGACTACCAGAGGCTGGAAGTTGAAAGTTGAAGATAGATTATTTCACACTAGGTGTGTTTGCATTTTTAGGAATAACTTGCTACTGAAATGACTTATCAAGGCATCTTTCTCTTATATTCATGAATGTGTCTCTCTCTTTTTTTTTTTTTTTTTTAATCTCTGAAAGATATGATCTTCCAAGGTTAGAAATAAATGCAGAGAGATTCTGTACTGTTCTACCAAGATCAATCTCATCTAGATTCAGATCTAGACCTAGATCTTCTATTTGATCCTAAAGAAGGGAGTACAAAATATTTTACAAGTCCATTCCCATGCTTCCACGTGGCTTATGTAAGGTTTATTTTATACAATTGGATCCTGACAGTCATTCATAAAACTTGCAGCATTTGCCATCCAAATAGCTTCCAGCCACTGACATTATACCCTCTAGCATATCTGCTTACAATCTGCTGTTCTACTTTCAGACACCATTCATCTTTGAGCACGCAGTCTTATTAGATGCATGATGGCTTGCTCTGCTATATTCATTAAAAGCACTCAAATATTAAAAGTAGCAGGTGTCATTTAAACAAAGTATCTAAGTTGATGTTTTAGAATCCTGAAAGTTAGTTTTAAACTTGATAATATTAAACACAAGATCGTTTACTCACTTTCACCATGTTACTGTAAAACTATTTAAAAATTAATTAGCTTGAAGGAAAATTAGCTAGCAAGGCTCCACTAAGGATGCCCGTATTAACCATTCTACAGTTCCACTACTAGTGAGACAATCTTTTCACAACTATTAAATCAGTGTAAATCAGCACAGACAAACAGGTGAACAGCCCCAGCTCTTCATTACTGTTTCTGTGTCTCTCCATCCCATCTCATCTCCCTTCACCACCACGGCAGAATATGCCCCATCTATAACATTATGATTCAAAACTGGGGTAAGGGAAATAACTTGGATTAAAACTAATTCAGCACAATAAATACATAAAGGAAAGGTTATTACTTTCTGTAATTACTCCATACATTAATATACAATTGTTCTGGAATAAGGAGTAGAATAGCATAAGAAAGAAAACAAGCAAGATGAATATTGAGTGTCTGTTTAGGATGACTGCTCAAGTCCCAGGTATTTCTTGTTTTGCGCTTCCTTAGTCCAGTGTACCCTGTTTAAGACCAGTTTAAAGTTTAGGAATAATACAGCTGAAGTGTTAAATATCTTCTTACCAAGGTACCACATCAATCAGCATTTTATAAGTGCAGACATTTAAAGCTATTATAATAATCCTGAATCCCTGAGAACTTCCAGACAAGGTACTTCCGTTTGACATAGAAAGGGTGACATATGCAACCAGAAATGTAATGAAGCACCTACAAATCACTTTCAAGATACTATTTCATGCAATTTTTTTAATAGTGAGTGAACAAATAATGTTAGGACCTCTTTATTTTTTTTAAAAAAACTTCACTAGCAGTAGTGTAAATAGCAATATCTTGGAAGAAGACATGCAAAGTTACACTTCATTCAATGTCAAATATCACTCAGATGAAGCCTAAATAGTCTGTAAAGTAGAAGTAAATTATTCTTATAACTTCTCCATCAGTGATATAGAAAGTAAATTGCAATTTTGTTGAGACAGATCCTGTATCGCTGCATTATTTTGTTGGAGGTCTTTATAACTTATATTTAGCACAGCTATATTTTTATTTGGCAGACAATTTTTTTTTAATAATTTAAATTGGTTAAATAAGATCCATGTTTTTATAACACAATAGCTTTTCAGGCTGAGATACTGAGTTTACAGAATATAAATGAAATCCAGATGAAAAGAAACAGTGAGTCACTTAATCTAATAAATACCTTATTTTTTAAGCGATAGGAAAAGATCTCTCCAACACATAGAAATCTAACTACAGAAGGGGTAGTGTCCAGAGAATAAATTACAGAGCTAAACAATCTGAGACTTTTTTTTTTGCACATAACTACAATGTGACTGTCTGCATAGTACTTACATTTGATTACCTATAGCTGAGTAACTAATCTCACTGAACATCAGCTGTGTAAAACTTAGGTACCTACTTTAAGTTACTCTTCTGAATTGTATTTAACTCTTGTCAATACAGACATAAATATACCATTCAAATGGGATGAACCATCCTTGGGATCTCTGTCCATTGCCTATAGAGAGAAAGTAGCTTGAATTGAACTTTTTAGACCGAGTAAATTTAAGTGAGCTAAAGGTCATACTAGTAGCTCCCTGGATAATACTTCAGTTTCTTTCTGTATGGTTCCTCTGAGAATTTCAGATTTCACTGAATTAGGAGCATTACATAACAGTGAAATTCAGACTGAGTGCTTTGTCTTTAGAAGTCTTTAATATCTCTGTATTTGATTTTTTTCTGGTTCCAAATTAGGAATGATATCTGACTACTCTTGTAAAACAGTTTCTTTCTCACACCTCATTTGCAGTAAAAGTAATTTTAAATAAATTAAAAGTTAATGTGATTTAACTTGACTATAAATTCTGAACTGATATTGATCATGCTCACACATGGTAATTAGTGTTGTGCAATTTGTTGCTCTAAGGCCACTAAAGCCAATACTGCACTCTTATAACCAGGTTGCATTTTTATCCAGTCTATCTTTTGTTTAAGACCACAACGCAGAATTTGTTCCCAAGCCTAAATGCTTAGAATCATTATGAATATTCATATCCAAATAAATAAATAAATAAAAGATTAAAAGAAAGAAGGAGAGAAGGAAAGAAAGAAGTGCACTGAAAAAACAAACAAAAAATTGTTTCTAACTGAAATAAATCATTTGCTTTGGGAAGGGTTCATCCCTTTGGGAAACCTAAAGGCAGTAGTTCATATTATGGGCTAATGGGCTGCAAAATTTCAGTGTAATGACAGAATTTTATTTCTGGCAGATTGACAGAATTATGTTATTTTGGGGAAGGCTGCAGGGGCAACCATAGCATAAAAGTAAGGTCAACTCCAGTCATATAATTTTTAGTAACTATAAGGTTGTGATGGTTGCCTGGCAACTATGGCAAAAATAAACTTGCATTTGCAGGTGACTTGGGAGATATAAGACTTTTTCCCTTGGTATATTGAGAAGATTGCTTTTTAAGAGGGCTTGGCAGTCAGAAAAGTAAAGTGATCATAGCTATCTTGGTCTGTGGTAGAGGCAGAGTCTGGATGATGTGGGTTCATCCGAGACCTTCCTTTCCATGTTTCCATGAGGTGTTCATATATCATCTGACTCTAGAAATCAAGATACGCAGTCTTGATTCTGTTGCTGTGTCTGGATGATCATGGAATCATAGAATGGCTTAGGTTGGAAGGGCTCTTTAATGATCAACTAGTTCCAACTCCCCTGCCATGGACAGGGTCACGACCCACTAGATCAGGCTGCCCAGGGCCCCGTTCAACCTGGCCTTGAATGTCCCCAGGGATGAGACATCCACAGCTTCTCTGGGCACAGACATGAGGCGTGCTGGCCTACAGTTCCGCAGGTCTTGCTCTCTCCCTTTCTTAAAAATGGAAGTGATGTTTTCCTTTTCAAGTCACCAGGAACTTTTCCTGACAGCCATGAATTTTCAAATATGATGGAGAGTGGCTTGACCGCGTCAGCAAGTTCCTTCAGGACCCTGGGATGTGTGTTCTCTGGACCCATAGACTTGTCCAAATTCAGCCTCATGAGGCGATCTTGATAAGTTACTAGCATATAGAGACTCCGAACATCTCTCCAGCTTCCCAGCATTCTCTAAGCATTTACTTCAGCTTTCAGAGAACATCAAAAAACTAAGTGGGACCCACTCTATGCAGAACTCATGCCATTTACCATGCATCAGCAGGAAGTAATTCCAGAAAACAAGGTATTCCCTTCACATCAAATAAGGATATTTATAAGACTTGTTTCATTAAGGAAATAATACACCCTGCAGATTGGCAAACTGGATTGGTTTGGGTTCTTTTTTTTTTTTTTTATATTTGTTTGTTTTGATATTTTTTTTTCAACAATGGGTTACTGTTGGCTTACTGGTTTATCCCAGACATAGGCATGGCATACTTTCTTTGCAGGATTGCATACACTGAAAATCTTGCTGGAGAAGTGCAGAGAAGATATTGAGGGACTTTGTTTGTTGTACTTACTCATGGCTGTTATTGCTTTTTCTTCTGGGATTCTTTTATCCATCTGAAGAGCAACCCCTTCCAATAGCTATTTGCCACTGGATTTTCTTGTTGCTGTCTCAAGTCCTCTGGTATATTCATATTGGCCATGGGGTTGCCATGGGTAAAAATGTAATCAGTTTCATGAACAACTCCCACAAATTGCGTCATTCCTGTGCTGAGGATAAGGTATCTAAGGAGAAATGAAAGGCATCCAACTTCAATAGAGTACAGTAGGCTGTTGTCTATGCTTGCTTTAAGCCAGTGGATGACTTCTACTGTTACCTACCTTAGACAATTATGATACATTTGGTATCCAGGTGTTCAGTTTAGACTGACCGCTTTCAGAAAGCTATGGCTAAGTGTAATGTATTCCATATTTTATGGTGCAAGACCAACGGTCCTAACACTCTCATAGGCACAGTAATCCTTTGGCTGAGATAATCTATTCACTTCCATGGGGCATCTAGTAACAATTTCACAGAAAGCATTTAGGATTTCAGCTAGGATGCTCATTCATATTCTCATTTTATGGTAGAAATTGTCCATATTGTCCATGTACACACATCTTTAAAGTATGCTCCTGAATATAGTTCATGTTAAATTTGTTGCAGTAATATTTAACCTATTTTGCTGATAAGATACTTCGACAGCTGCTGGCAGCCACAATACCTAGTACGAAAGATTGTTAATTCTTTTTAGTGTCACCAGGTGCTACTGTTGAATAACAAATGAGTAAAACTAAAATATATTATTAACGAATTATAACTACCATGCTCAGGGCAGTCATGCTTGTGTTGAGCAGATAAATATATGAAAATACTTTTTGTTGTCAAATAATATGTTGGCAGAGCTAGAGGGAGCTGCAAGAGAGTGTATACTGTGATACACTTCTCTGAAAATATCTTCGCTGTAACAATTCACACAACTATCCTGAGAAACAAATTTGGCTACCCATCAGGAAACTAATAAGTAATAGGTAACAAGTAACAGGTAATAAATAGATATCATAATAAGTAAATTGTGAACAGCTCTCATTCAAAACAGCAGTTTACAAGTAATCCGTAAGCAGTAATAAATTCACATAAGGCCTTCATCACATTACTGAAAATGAAGAACAAATACCAATTATTCAAGTAAAAAAATAATCTTATAGGTACTGTTCACTAAATACTTCATCTAAGATACACTTGGACTCTTGTATGAATTAGTCATCCTAATCTGTAGGTTTATCCTCTCTGACTGTCTTGCTCTGAAAGTAATGCCTCCTATTTTATTGTGTTGGCCCATGATGCCAAAGGCTGATGTTGGTGGATGTATGGCAGTAGAGGGTGGACCTTCCCAACAATACTTAGTTCCATTTTGTTGTGGTGTGACAAATGGCAGTAGAGGGGCAGTCTGACAAAATGGCATCTGACATGGAAATGCAGATGAAGCAAATATGCGGAATTGAATTCCTCCATGCAGGAAAAATGGCACCCATTGATATTCATTGATACTTGCTGAGTGGAGACCAAATGGTAGATGTTAGCTAGTGAAATTTGGACTGTGTGGACAACGTTTTCCTAGCAACAATGCCATCATAGCAGCTGTGTAATTGTGGGTCAGCTCTGCTGGTGCATATTTTTATGAGTGCAGCATGAAAGCTAGTGTTCATCACTGGTAAAAATACATAGTTAATGGTGGTACCTGCTGAAAAATAGGTTTTTGTAGCTGAGGATTTCCTCTATCAAACAGTGTTATTGTGCTCTTTGTATCTGTCATAGTTTCCATGGAAATAAATAGAAGGCATTACTTTTGGAGTGACCTGCATTCTTTCTAGATACTCATCAAAAAAAGGTCAAGCAATGCACTGAACTGGTACTTAGGTGCGGATATCTGCAGAATGGTTGCTCTAGTTTTAACATAACATCCCCCTGTTCTTTCTTTTCTAGCCTTCTACTCAGTGCTGAGCAGCTTTCATTCAAAGCACTGTTGCAGAGATATCTCCCAGTGCATCACAGAGTTGTTATTATCTGATTTCTGAGAAGACAGATCTTCTAGCTAGTAGCTTGACAAAAAGAGATGGCATTTTCTCGCAAACTGCGTTGCTGAACCACCTTAATAACTGTGGAGGCCCTGCCTTTTCACAGTCAAATTCTCGCTGATACAGTTTGCTCAAAAAAACAAAGTTAAGTGAATTATTTACTAATTTTAGTTGTTCTGTCTGGAAGCCTCTGTACACCCTGTAGTTTCTTAAAAGCAATTGTTCAAATAATTTCCCAAAACTGTTCTGTTGCAATATTTTTTTTCTTTCAGTTGTTGAGTAACCTTTTACAAAAAATTTTACACCTTTTACAAAATAGATCTTGTAGGAGAGGGTAAATAGGTAAAGAAATGATATCAAGTAATAACTGTGAATGACCTCCCACAAAGACTCTCTTTGGGTTAAGGGACAAATTGAAGGACATTACAAGGCATTGACATATTTTTTTCCTATGAAAAACACTTTAAAAACATCACAGTCTATAAATAGAGTGCTTACTTAAACCAGCTGACCTAACCTTATTTAACATAGTCCTAGATATAAACTCAGTCACTTTTTGTTAACTTCAAACCTCTGGCGACTCCCTCAGATTGTCTCATGACTATTTGAGAGCCTCAAGCCAGAGCCATGGAGCTGACAAACACTGCAAGTGCAGAGTGTCAAAGAATGCCTTTCATCTGCATATAGAGGCTAGCACCAGGAATGCTGCAGATTTAGACTGAAAAATTTATATTGTGAACTATAATCTGTAATCCAGACAAAATATTTCACACAAAGGACAGAGAAAATCTTGTGCTAGGGTGTTAAAGATTTATGAAGGCTTTTAAGGGGATAGGTTGGTTTACTGATACTTTTGAAAGAAAGTGTTATCAGGATGCATCAGCAGTTTTGTCTGTTTCTAGCTTAGGAAACATACTGTGCTTTTCACCCCAGATCACCTTGCAATTCTCACATTCATCCTTATGTGACATAATACAGCTGAAACCAGCCCTGGAGCTATTATGCAATGCTAATGCCTTTTTTGTTTATAGTGGAAATCAGCCATTTTCTGTGCAGCCTGCATGTTACCATTCTGAACTGTCCTACAAAATGGCATAGATTTTTTGCTCGGTTCATTCTTACAAATCAGTTTCATAGAAATTCATAAAGAAGGGTTTATCCTAGTTAATGCTACTGGAAAAGAAATCTAAACAATTATAATTTGTCATGTTATGTTTGAGGTTATACCTTTTGTACTTGGAAAAAGCAATCAAATTTTTATGCAAACTATTTTGTTTAAATATTTGCTGTATGAAAAGTAGTTCTTTTAGAAACATTAAAAGTTATATAATGATGTCAGAAAGACAGAAACCTGTGATTAGAAGGAACTATAAGTAGAACTTCTAAGTCATTGTTTTCACTGAGATTCATGGGGACTTTTAGCTATGACTGTAGAAGAATGGAAGGCAGACCACCAATAAAATTCTCCTGAAAATCTGCATCCTCTGTTTCAGTAAACCCCACAAGGAAGGTAAAAAGAATACTATCCTGCAGATGAATAATTAATTACAGATTAATTAATTGCAGATTAATTATTTTCCTTAGAATGGAAAAAACTATTCCTAAAACATTAATCACCAACATATCCTTTCTAAGGATTGTTGCAGTGGTATTTCTGGACATCTTTAAGTGGACATCTTTAAATGTCTGCTCCACTGAAGCAGGCTGGAGAAAAACAATTATCACACGGGCTTTTTTCTTTAATATGGAGTTAGCTTGCTGAGAATATACTGGAGGTCATTCTAGGAATGAAAATGACTGCTGCTGTCCTGTGTTATTCTTCTTTCATGCTAAAACAGTTATTTTGTGGTCATTCTCCCAAACTAGTCTGAGTTACTGGCCTCCATCTGCTGTGTAAGTGGCACATTACTCTAGGCATGATGTGTTACTGCATCTGTCTTTACGCTAAACTGAAACTTGATTCTTCACTCAGAGCATGGAAAGCTCAAATAAATTGTCTTTTCTGACACGACAGCATTATGGAGAAAGCTATAGACAGAGAATTTTCTTTGTTGCCGATTATACAAGAATTCAAGTCAGTCAATAAACATCTGTTTAGATTCTCTGAGTAAAGGTTATTTTATGCAAATGTTGTAAATCTTTGCTCTCAAATAAATCTATAACTATTAATTTAACTAATTCCACTGCTTTGATCTTTGGGATTTGCATGCACGGTACAATTCAGCATAATTTTCTAAGCTTCTTGATTGTGTGTATGCAGTCTGAGAGTTCTGCAAGAGAAGAATTTCTCCAATGAAGTCTTCATTCAAGATATTCTATAGACACATTGTATTGTACAGCAAGAATACACCAACAACAATGCTCCTAAATACTTCTTTATTTTGATGGGTTTTCATCATCTATTAATTCAAAAGGAATTTTTAAAAAGAATTTTAAGAAAGGATGGGGCAGCACCATAACCAAGTAAGCACCAAGTAACCACAACCAAGGCAGCACCAGTAACCAAATCTTAAAAGATTTTCATTATTGTCATTGCTAATCATTTGAGCAAATATCTCTTTCTTTGGATAGTGCATTCACATTTTACTTTACCTGAATAAATCCTAGCAATGGAATAAAAGAATTTATTTTCTGAATTGTCATTCATTATTAATGATTTCTGATTCACAAAAGTATGGAATCTAAATGCATTCTGATAACTTAAACTTGTTTTAATTCTCCAAGATTTCAAGAGGTGATAGACATATTCAAAGAAAAACGGAAAAAAAAAATCCACAGGATGTTAAGCCCACAGGATTTTAAGACATATGCACATCCATTTCCATCTGTTTTCAATCATCTAGAGTTAAACTAAAGACCAAGAGTATTCTTTCAGGCATGAGATTCGTTGGTTCTGAAATATTGCTCAGATTAATTTTAGCTGGTGATTGATTCTTTATTGTGTTATTTATAATAGCTCTTTGAGTCAAAATTAGCCTATTTTAATAGGTTAGTATTCATGAAGATTGGTTTTTAAAAGTGCTAAATTTTCTGTTACATTAGAAGCAACTTAATTATTACAATGAAAAATTTATAGTTTAGCACCTAGTATGCAAATAGTTTCTGATGTATCTGTAACTGTGCTGGGTGTATTGCCCGTAGTTCCTCCTATGTTAAATCTAAATGTTCTGAAAAAGGGATGATAGCAAGGATATTGAACACCATTGTTAACACAGTAGCGTGCAGTGTCCTTAAACAGCAGAAACTCCATTCAGGTTCAAGTGCTGTGTTTTTACAAAATTATCTCAGCTGCACATGCTTAATATTAATAGATATGAAATTTATTCAAGAAAATTTGAATCATTCAATGGCATAAGCTAAGCATTGGCCACAAGTTTAAGCATAATAGAATATGCAATTCTATGTAGGATTTTTTTTACTAGAAACCTTTTCTTAAGACCTTTTTTTAAAATGTTCTTTACTTATTAAAATTAATTGAAGGCTTTCTATTACATCAAAATGACATTGGATCATTAGTCGTAGACAAAGATCTTACTCTTCCATAAAAATGATTGAATAAAATGAATCAAATCTGAGATATCTCCACCTTTTTGTATTTCATCCCTTGCAAAGCAGCAAGGTCTTCAAAGCACCTTAGCCACTACAAAAGATAAAGTAAATCCTGTTAGTCTGGAGACTAGAGTTCTTGGAGAATTGCTTTTTGAGGAAAAAAATGCATTTTGTTTTTTTCTGAGATATTTTTCAATTGTTCTTGCACTACATGGTCCCAGAATACTGAATTTCTGGCATATTTATGATTTTGTTATTTCCAAAGTGAGGAGAAATGTTGGCAGTTATTATTTCTCCATGTTTCTAAAATCTGCTCTTGCTCCTAGCCAGAAAACAGGAACTTCTGTTCCTTAAGTTTAATATTACCCTATGAGAAGAAAGAAAAGCCAGTGGTAATGTTCAGATGTTTTTTCAGCCTGGGTCCTGGTGATACAACAGAAAGAAGTGAGAAGTATTAAGAACATGGAAAAATGTAAGGTCAGCCGTTGTGTTTGTATCACTGATAATTCATACTAAGGAACTGATTCAGCTTTATGAGATATAAGAAATACAACTTGTTTTCCTTCGGAGAAAATGATAAATGATGTCAGCTGTTGGTTTGATTTGGTTTTGTTTTGAATAATAGTAATCTTCTTACTTTACAAAATTATTTCATAATATACAAGGGCATCTCTCATTGAAGAAATTTTTGCCAGCCTGTATATAAATTGGTTGCTTGACAATTTTTTTTTTTTTTTGTTACAAAGCTTACACAGAATAGCTACAGCCTGAATGGATTGTGACTGAGGGTTGCAGCCCAAGCTTTTTGCTGAGCACAGATACCAGCTCTGTATTGTCTTTTCTGGATAGGCCATATGGAGGTGTTGCAGGGCCCTCAACAGGCGGCATATATCACCATCCATCCATTTCTCCACCCATGTGGAGGAAGCTGTGGCAGTTCTTCTGAGGAAAAGGCAGCTGGCCAAGAAGGATCTTTCCCTGAGACACATCCAGCTCAGCTCACAGGAGAGAGACCATCCTGGCTAGAGCTGCTCGTGGCTGTTTTGAGAATGCCATGAATCTTGGCTGAGCCTTCGAACTTCTGAATTTCTTTAATTTCTCATTTCAGGCTGCACAGCTCCCACAAAAAATTCAGTAAGATGGGTGGATTTTGGAGGGATTTCCTTCCATAATTATAACTAAGCATGTGTCTATTGCTTTTGGTTAATTGAGCAAACAATGCCCTTGATAGCCATTTCTTTTCACCAGAGTCAAAGGAAAGGCAATTAACTAATTGCCAGAAGGGGTTGTTAACTGCTGGTAATGAACTACTATTGAGGAAATTACTTCTACAGTACAGTTACATAGTGCAAGCATGAGTGAAAGGGAAAAACACTGCTTCTGATATTTCTATACTTTTTCCAGCAAAGGTGTTGTAACATATATGCTCCAAGATATAGCACCCCCAACCTCAATAAATAAATAATAAATGAGGAGAAAACAATTACTGTTTAGAGCATAAATACTATCCCGCTGTTAAGAATTATTCTTCATGTGGTTAGTAACGACATGAATTTTCAAGAAAATTGTGCAAATCCACTCTTTCATGTTGAAATATCAGACACTTGGTGCAGCAGCATGTAGAATAACAACACTATGATATTATTCTCAGGATGAAGTAAAGCATAGTGGGTTTTTATGGCATTCAAAGAGAAGAATTTAAAAAAAAAAATTCTAATCTGTGTGTGATTCAGGACATAGACTTGGACCAGAACTAAAGGATGTCCCAATTCCAAATATGAACACAGTTCTCACTGATAGGTATTTTTTTGTTGTTGATTTAGCAAGACCGTGGCGTGTATCTCAAAAGAAAAAAGGTTAGGTCATGTGTATATGAAGTCTGTGGGGTCAAATTTTTTAGAAAGTTAAGGTATAGTGTAACTGCAACAAAAGTAGGTATTAAACATTCATTTGATTGTTTCAAGATTTTTAAAAATCTAGAAGTTCATTAGAAGTCCATTTATTTTTAATCTGAACAAGAAATTCCCGGTGTACTTTATTTCAGATGTTGACAAAGTACCCTGCAGTAAAGAAGCATGTGAACCTCAAATCCATACGTAAACTATACATGCAGAGTAAACCCAGAAAAACATATATTATACTTCTCAAAAATTAAGCTTCCATGTGAACCATGAGTTCACAGAATCACAGGATATTTGAGGTTGGAAGGTACTTAACATAATGAAATTTATTGATGAATAGTTTCTCAGGATTAAGATTTGATGCACAAATTCTCAAAGGAAAACATTTTATTCACAGAAAAAAGATGGGATACTTTGGGATATTATTCTTCTTTTCTTTGCAATATAATTCTGAAGCAGATTTTAGTAAGCAAGCGGTGCGAAAGTAAGTCAGCTTTTGGGTGCAGGTGATATAAGAAAAGGCACAAAAGAAAGATGCTATATTTGATGTAGACAGTAGAATAAACATGAGTTTACTACATGCCTTTAAAGGGTAGGAAGGAGAAGACAGGAAGGGCAGAAATTGATGTACAGAAACTCAGAAACTAAACTGACTGTACCCAAACCTCCCGTTTGTGATTTATTTCTGGCAACACAGACAACACTTAAGGTATCTACATTCAAATACCTTGGTTCAGAGCACCCCTTTCAGTATGGAGGAGGAACAGCTAAACAAAGACCTTGAACAGGTGGTGAATACCTTCCTGTATTTCTGTACAAATAAAAAATAATAGTTTCAAATGATTTTTTTCAGCAGTCCCAATATAGCAAGAAACAAAAGCAAGTACTGAATTCTCAGGATCTAAGTAGTTGCCTTGGAAAACACATCTCTTGGGATCAAACCTTTAGAATAGCTATCCTTCTCCAGCAGATTAGCTCTCTACACATAGCTTCACAATGGAATTTAGATAGCACTTTAGCCGTCTAAATTTAGACTGCCACTTCAGTTCCCTAAATCCAGCTGTGAGACCCCCACAAAGCCCTACTTAGCTGCTACTTAGCCTGAAAGGCACTGAAATTATCTCAACTCAAAAATACTCCCCCAGTAAATTCTTCTAGGTGCCCAAATTTCTAATACTGGATATCCATATCCTAAGCAGATTCTGAAGATGCTGAGCAGCTGTGAATGTGAGCATGACCGATTCTCAAATTAGGCATTCTGTGACTTGGCTTGTCTGTTGGGACTAATCTCATAGTCATCCTCATACGCCAACAATCAAATCAGATTTCAGACATCCTATTGCCAGAGGAGGAGATGTTAGTTTATCTCTAAATAATTCACTTCTTATTCATTTATTGAAGGGGTCACAGGAGAGATCTGCTTTCAAATTCTTCTTCCAAATCAGGGACACAAGGGAGATAAGGACCTGAATCTTTTCACTGAGATGTGATGTCAAATAGAAACAGCATTTCTGCCTGCTTTTATTTTTTTTTCTTTTCCACAGAAAGAGTATTAGAAGCTAGATGAACAGATAGGATTAAAAATCCAACACATAATTATCCCCTTTCCCCATTCCTGGAGAAATAATTTCCTTAGCAGACTTATTTTTCTTAGTTGGTCTTTGTTACAGTCTGGCTTGTGTGAATTTTACTCACCTACTGGCTGCTGTAGATACTACCCTTAAGTCCTGAAACCTTCCCAGGTGCATGAAATTCCTAAATCTGGGCTGAGTTCACTAGTCAAGAAGTACGTACCAATCAGCCCCACTAAAACTAATTGTACTTGGAAATATAACTTCTCACTTGTTCATATCTTATTTGTCTGGGCCTGTTCTCAGTTTTGTGTCACTGTCTAACTGCAATATATCCACGCCCTGCAACAGACATAAGGGTTGTTCCTCTGCAATTTGAAGTATATTTCAAATTGTTGCTGCTTTGAATGACATTAAATCAGATGTGGTTCAGGATCACAGTTCTTAGGGACTTGTCACAAGGAAAACTTAGGCAAGTGCACAACTATTTCCAACCCCACAGCTGCCCCTGTAAACTCCTCCAGTCCAGTACTGTCTGTCATCTGCTTTTAGCATGCCATGCACACCTGCAGCACTTATAGTCATAAGAGGATGGAGAAAGCTATTAGAGGATGAAGGAGTTAGAAGTGACCATAAACAGTGAATTAAAAAAAATATTCCACTGGGCTTAACATGCCATACAGAAAATGGACTTAGCCTGGAAAATCAGCTTTTGTCAGGATTGTCTGGACAATTGGCATACGATTGCAGTGGAGCCCACTACATAACCTCTGTGAAAATACCAAATCAAGGATTAGCCTTATCTGAGATTTTTCTTTGCTATTGATCTAAAAAGGTTACTTCACAGAAGAATTTTATACTGAATAATACCTGAAAACAGGAAAGAAAGAAATTAAGACAATTCGTTAGTCTTAGGGATCTTATTGGATTCTGAAGATTCGCTATTTTTATATGAATTTCAGAGAAAAATATACATATTTTATTTCTATATCAGCTATGGCAAAACTACAGTTAAGAAAAATAATCATTGCTGTTGTAGATTCTCAAGACATACTAAAAGTGGGTGAACATGAAGTGAAAAAGCAGAAAGCCAAATGAGGCATTTGCATAACATTGGTCTGTAACAGCGATTGAGGAATATATTTTCAAGTGTGATTATTACAAGTAGATTTGGTTGAAAAATATTTGGAAAACAAAAAAGGAAATCATTACTTTAGAATAACATTTAAATTTAAGAATTTAGGAATTTACAATATTAAAGCACACCAGAATCTTATTTTATTTAAACTGCTACACATCCTCACAATGAACACAGTAGCTAAATTTGGTCCATTATATTTCAATGTTTTCTTGCTCTATAGTTTCTTAAATTTATTATTTTTCAGACGAATTTAAGATTAAGTTTTTAGACCAGGAGTCTGCTTTTTAATATTTTGAAAAAATAAACTGGATCAATCCATTTTTTGATATACATAAACTGAACTAGTGTTATCATATTGCTTTATATTTTCCAGTGAGATATAATAGGCAAAACATATTTAAAGATTACAAAATTATGAACAGTAAGAATCTTATGGGATATATTTAAATGTTCTTGCTGCAGAGTTTGACAGTTCAGGGTTTTGACAGATCATTTTCTTGTTGATTTCATCCTGTAGAAGACAAAATGACTTAAATATTTCTGTACTACGTTGTGGGAGAGATGTGCAACTTGAGTCTGAATGGGTAAGTAATGCAGCTTACTTTATTGCCATACTGTAACTGAGTTAATCAGGCTGGTGTACAGGTCTGACCCATTAGCCTGGATGCAACACTGGAGTACCACATTTGTATACTTTTCAAATGTTAAGTGATACTGTAATAGCTGTAGCTGTGCACTCTGTTGAAGGACTATGTCTGCAAGCCTGGAGCTAGCTCCAAGGTCATCAGAATGAAACCACATATTACCGTTTTGCCCTTGTCAGAACACCACAGGTTTTGTGAGCACATGAGAGTTAATCTTGCCAATCTCTTTAATTCTCTTAGAGAAATCACAGCTATAGGATGAATTTGTAACATACGTTACTACTACAGGGTAAACTAATGTTTTTATTTTCTGTGTTTTCCTTATATAATTTCAGCAACATGAAATGCTACAAGCCAAACAGGATCGTTTTAACCAGGTGATTTTATTTGGTCCGGACAAAATACAATGTTCACAGAAATAAGATACTGTGAGTTATGGATATGTTTACCATTTCATCCAGGGCTCATTCTTGTTCCCGTTCAGTTTAATAATAAGATGTTATTATATTCAAAAGGAACAGATAGAGAGTAGTATAAGCAGTGATGCTATATTAAGAATCATGAAGGCAAACAAATGATTTCTTTGGGGAATTTGCTACTCCTTGTCACAAAATTATATTAGGCTTATGGGGAATGTTCTATGCATTATTCTGTATTTTACGTAGAGGAAAGAAATGCTGAAGTCTTCCAATAAGTAAATTCCATTATACAAGTAAAACTTCAGTTACTGATATCTTAATTGTGAACATGTACAATGAAGTATACCACTTGAAGAAGATAATTTTGCATTATAAATATCACCACTTCTGAAATTTAGAGACAAAGAGGAAGCAATTTGAAAAATACCAAGGAAAAGTTCCAAAGATGGAATTATTTTGCCTAGTCTGCATTACCTAAAGATTAACTAGAAATAGCTAGTATTCAGTTCCTCAGAAATGTCAACTCTGTTATCTAGCGGTCTATGATGCTGCAGAACAAGAAATGCAAGATGCATACTTCTGGAAATAGGAGGGAAACCGGCTTTTAGCCCTGGGACATTACATAAGAACTGCGTCACTGTAACTGTCTGAGTTTTGCTGGCATCAGCTGAAATGCAGCAGGAGGAGCTATCCACCCCCTTGACATCCCACGTGAACCTATAGCTCAGCAACCTATAGCAACCACCTCCTGAGTAAACACATTCAATCTGTGAAAAAAAATGAAGAAGAGGAAGAATCAAAGCAGTCAAGAGTGAAAGTGAGGCAAACACATTTCATAAGTTATATCTACTGAACTACATGTACTGACTTTCTTCTTTAAAAATTAGCTGGTCTTACTTCCACCATCTTTGTATTTATTTTTTGGAATTCACTCTCAGGTTCTGACTTTCTAGAAAATGTCTGTAACTTTGCTTAAGTCAACAATATTATTAGCCTAAAATGTTTTCATTAGAATAATTGCATATGGTAAGTACGGGGAATTTTTAATGTCCATATTATCAGGTTGTTCTGTTTAATATGGCAATTAGATCGTAGAGAAATAATTTATTTACTGTTCAAGGTATCATTATTTTTTTAAGAAAGCATCTGTGTCATCTGTGAACATGAGAAATTATCAAAGCAATAAATTGTCCAAAGTCCATGGTATATTTCTTGTTATTTTGCTGCTGTTAAATGCTTACTATTTTTATTGTTCTTTTTCCTGTCATGCACTACCCAACAAATAAGAAGTAAAATGAGTGGGTATACAAAATTATATATCAAGACTTTGATTCTACTGTGAATAATAGAAGACATTTGAATTTTGGAGCAAATACAGTACTGAGAGAAGTGCATTTACATATTAAAGCAAGGGGTTATTAATACTGTATACAGAAAGACAGGAAGACTGATTTTTTTTAATCATGTTCTAACACATAGGAGAACGATTTATAATAAAAGAGAAGAAATGTCCAGATGAAAAGAAAAAATCTGTAATTTGTTAAGAACAGTAGACCTAATTTCATTTTGTTATGGCCAGGAATTCACTAACTTTGCTTACAGATCTGAAAAGCTCAAAACTAGTATATTGCTGATTGGCACTGTAGTGTTACTATTTTGTGTTGATGTTAAGAACATCCCAGCTAAGCTACTGTCGATAGATAGTGTCCTCTTATATGACTGAGATTCAAGCCTTTACTTTCGTCAAAGGTTAACAAGTTATACTGAAGAAACGGCATTCACAAGCCACAGATCAAAGCTGAAAAACACGTTTCAGGCTTGCTGTTTGCTGGGTATCATTTAAATCAGTGATTTAAGACAATCAGGAGCTGTTTAACAAGAAATACAAGAGTAACTTGTTGCTGCATCATTTGCATTCCTGGAGAACACAAATACTGCAACTAGAAATCCCAAAATGAGTACAATCAAATATAGCATTCAAATGTTGTTAGCTCAAAACACATCCGTCTCCATAGCTAGTACTATGCAGGTGAGAAGAAGCAAGTATTTTTAGCCCGTAGTGGAAATGTAGTCATCGGATTGAGGGGAATGTGTTAGACTAGAAGCATGAATCACACATGACAACACAAGCTGTCCATATTTGTAAGAGTCCTGCCAAAGAGAAGCACTTCTTATCATTGATCTTTGATATCTGAATAAGAGTAAGTATTTAAATTTTACGGAGGGGAAAGGTTAATATATTCCGTTTCAAACTACCCCCTTGGACTCTGACCCTTAAAATGTACCAGCTACTCCATGCTGATTTGGTACAAGGAGAAATCCTTGCCCAAACAAAAGGTGAAACTAAACCTTCTTCTAATCTTGCCTGTATTTTTTCTGAGGAGCTGCAATGTAAAATTTATCAAAAACTCAGTGTCTGCCAAGGCTAAGGAAGATGGAAATTTTTCTGGTAATCCAAAATTTTAAATGAATAAAGAGCAGCCCTTGGATACAATCTCTTGTATTTGCCAGAGGCTGTAGAATCAATTTTACTTAAACTTTGAGAGTGATTAATATACACAAAGGCAGTTTACTAATGCTTTACCCATTTGTAGATTAAACAAAGGCTCATTAGCTCACATGAGACAGTTCAGTTTTATTTTTAGCCACAGTATGGCTGGTGCAATGCCTCTTCTTTTAGCATTTTCATTTTGCATTGCCTTCAGTCCTGACATGAAAGTTAACATTAATCTGCCAACTCATTCTGATTGGATTGCTTTGGAAGTCACTCCAAAGTCACAATGGCTAAATGGGATGAGACTGTAAGACAGAAATGCATTGCAGTTAATACCTCTGCAGTACTGAAGCTAAGCCAGGGCCAGCCCTAATTCCTGAAAGAAAACAAATCCACAATAATCCAGCCCTTAATTCTGAACAGAGTGGCACAATGCCAAATAATATAAAACATGCATTTCTTACAAAAACGCTGCATCTTATTCCACCATGGTTTCTCTTGGCCTTTTATTCATGTAGTTTGAGGTCACTGAACAGCATACATGTGAAGGTGTTATCTATACTGACACTTACAGCATTCCAGTATTCTCCTGAAGTAAGAGGACTTAGGGAGGAAATGGTTGCTGAAACAAATCATTTCAGCTTCTGTTTCAACAATTAGAAGGCAAAAATTAAGATTCTTCCCAAAACCACAGCCACCCCCACCCAGGAATTTTTTTCTGAGTGTATTTTCAGTCATTTAATCCTTCTTATGTCCAGTTGGGTAAAACTACAATTGCTACTGTTTTTTTTTTCCTTAATCTGGGTCAGATTTTGGTTTTGCAAAAAGCAAGGATGGTCCCATTCATGTCTAATTAGTCTCAAACCAGAGATTTTGATTAGAAGCATGCTGATATTAGCCCAGACCTAGACTGTGTTATTTCGAATCTATTCTCCCTAAAGTCCTTTTGTGATGATAACTTAATGTGACAAAAAGAACCAGTTTAGACATTTCTATCTTCATCCAAATATGTGTCCTCATATAGAAATAAGCATTAAAATATTCTTACTAACATGAAATGTCCCACAGAAACATATATGCAGTTGGGATGTTTTAGGTGGCTAACAAGTATTTCTAGAGGTCAGGCATCATTTAGGACTCCTTAGGATTCCTTTGTGACAGCTGTTTTATCATATAAGTTTTATATGATATAAAAATATGTTTTATATTATTAAAATGTATTTTTTTAAGCTTATATTAAATCAAACAGCAAAAGTTGTTCATTACCTGACCAGAGCTGACTAACAAGATCATAGCAGTAAAGTTCTCCACTTCTTTCAGGATTGGCAGGCATTACTGTAAATGAAATCCTGATAGCTATTCTGAGGCCTGGAAGTTAAGAAATTCACTTTAACATGATCATACAATACTGAAAACGGTTCAGTTTTCAAACTGAATATGATGATATATATGTATATATATGTGCATTATTCCTTATTAATCCCTCTCTTACCTTTAGTAAGCTTGTTAGGTGTCTTATCAGATTGCTTTTTTCATTTTTGCAGCAAAAAATCTCTGTGGCCTACAGAAATTATTACTTTAGAAATGAAGAGGAGTACTTAATGCAGACATTCCAGAACCCCAGGTGAAACAAGGAGACAAAATATTTCCTGGCTTCCACCACCTGACATGAATTCTTGCAGAAGGTTGTACAAACAAGAATGATCTTTCCCCTTCCGCCATGTTTTTACCACTGTGATATATCTAGCTCCAGTGCCATTGTCAGCACATGACTGGACGCCTGGAGCAGAACATAACAATAAGCAACTATGAGTCAGTCCCCTGTACTCTACCATACCTGCATTCAGTGCTAAGTGATGAACTGGTGCTACTTCGAACAGCAATGCCACTTCACCAGGTTAACCTTCCATCTGTAACAGGCCCTATCAGGTCACCTGTACTGTGCTGATGCAGCTTTTGCTTTTGTTCTGAGGTCCAGAACTAGCAATTGTAGCTCTGCAATAGGCACTCATACACATGTGTATGTATATAAGGGAATATTCATGCCTATTGTTAAAATCTATTTTTAAAGGTTGAAAAACCTACTTACCTCCAGCAAATGCTGCAAACAATTGACTCACAAGTGAACTATAAATAATGTTCACAGCACATAGCCCATGCAGCATACTGCTCTAACATTACTGAATTTTCAGAACCTGCTGCCTCTGGTAGCTATATACGTCATGCTCATGACAGGTTTAGGCTTCAGTAGCCCAGAGCTCATGATCCGGCATGTGGTTTGGAACTAGAGCATTTGCACATCAGTAAATACCAGCCACAGGGCCAGGTATGATGTGGAAACTTGTAAATATGAAGTGTCTCTACTGACATTCTGAATATTACAACAAAATAATATAGAATATAAGGATCAGGAGGAGATGAGGGGAATGACTGCCAAATACTGCCAAATATGAAGCAAGTTCAAGAGCTACAGGCCTAGCCTCCATCGTATGCAAGTCTTCTGATTTGGGCAGATCTTTGAAGGAGGTACTGCAGACAGAAAATAGGATGTAACTGGGTTTGCCAAGGGTAGATCTTTCCAGACAGATGCTAAATTGTTAACCAGCATCAAAGCAGATGTGGTGGAAGATGGAGCTGCTGTGGTTGTCTCCCTGTTGGTTTATGAGCCAGCCCTTGTGCCGGCTGCCTGTACCCCAGGAAAGGGCAGAGCAGAGCACTCAGCCCCCCTGGCAGTACCAGGGAAAAAAGAAAGGAGAAGGTGTGGATCTTCCATTTATTGCCATCCAGACTGATGCAACAAGTCTCCAGCACCCCTGCCATAACCAAACAGACCTGCAGTCAGTTCCCTAGTTGGCAGGAAGAGAATAAGAGGTAAATGAAATACATCATTAAAAAAAGGATCCCAACTACTGTGACATGGGTACACAGCATTAGCTCTGTGTCTAAGTTCAACACTGCACTACATCGTTTTCCAAGAAGGTTTATTGTTTGTCTCGGAGGAAGGAGGAATATGTGATCATGGAGGCAAGAGTCTAGCCATGATATAGTCATCTCCCTACTGTGCTGTATGTGAGGTATTATATGCAACCAGAACCTGAAGTACTGTGGTGCATAAATGTATGGGCTGTCTTTACATCAAGTCAGCTAGAGCTCAGTGACACTCAGTAGCTGAATACCTCTATGATGAGAATGTGCCTATTTCTACAGCTATTGAGACAAAATCACCCCATTTGCATTGCAGCTTGATTTGTAAAATGACTTTTTAACACCCCAGTCAACTCTTCAATATACATGTGTAGATGGATTAAGTTAGTCAATTGGACCGTTCAGTTGGTCTACAAGTCACATTATGGGTTTAATATGCCTATTTATATCGAAAAGTTGCCTGGGGTGTAAAAATGTCAATTCATAAATCAAGATACAGGTGAAATATTTGGGTTTTCAGCATTTCTTCTGAGAGTAAATGAATGAAACAGATACCTTATTTCTGATCATTCTATTATTTTAGTATTTACCCAGGCAACAATACTTTGAAGATCACTTAGTTACTGTTGTTGAAACCCAAAGTTATAAGTTCTACATCTCACATGAAAATGATGTCTTTCCTTTATGAGAAAGGATAATTGAATATAAAAGAACTGCAATCTTGAGTTACAATTAGTAAAAAAACAAACGAACAAACAAACAAAACAACCTGAAGATAGTTTCAGATATTTCAGCTGTCGTACTTTGCACCTTTTTATTTCATTTTTCTATATTTTTTCTATTTCCCATTGTGCTGAGAAAATCCTTCCATATGTAAATTGTGGGAAAAGGCTGTTGCTTAAATAGAAATTCTATCAAATGCATAAAGGATTGACTTGTGGTTTGTTTGTTTTTTAATCTGAATCCCAAGCAAGTATAAATGCTTTCTTTTGCTACCCTGACATAACATCGGTAACTGAAATTCAAAGTGTGCATGCTGAACTTTTTTCCAGCTTTGTAGTAAGGCCAAGAGATTTCAATGAAGATAGAGTTCCAGCTTTGTCCTCTGCCTTACCACATTTTATTCCTTATTTTGTTTCAATCCTCTGTTAAAGGACTCATCAGCTCTCAGATAACCGAACATTAGGCATAAATCTAAGTTCAAATAAAATTCGTTTCCTATGTACCATAATATTTTAAACATACCAGCTGCAGAAAGAGTAGTGTTTGAGTAGATTTTCAAAATCGGTGAAAAGAAGCAAAGATTCTCTCCTGGGATTTGTCTGTTCTGGGGTTAAGATTTTCAGGAGATTTAAAATCGACACTGATTTTGGCTGGCAAAGGATTATGACATCGTCTTTTCCCAGATCAACTGTAGGATGCTCATATTCTTTTCTTTTATCTAGGGCATGGTTTAGGACTATCTAAACCTGTTGTTTCTTACAGGATACTGAATTTTGTTAAGTTATGACTTCACTGAGGGCTTTTGAGATATTTTTAGCAGAAGTGGAATAAAAAGGAGTTATTAAGAGCACAACTATTGGATGACTTGGCAATGTTATGCTTAAAGTATAAAAACCATCTTCCACCTCATTTCTTCATATTCTGCTCCTTTTATCCTTTAATATCTGGTATTTACTTGAATATTGGGAAAGGCAAGGGAAGGGAAGGGGAAGGTTTGATTGCAAACAAGTAGGCCTCAAACAGATATTTTAGGAATGATATTTTCGAACAGCTGGTGTTTTATTTATAAAAATAAATGTACGTGTTTTGGTTATTCATCAAGTGATTCCTGCACATAGCTAAAATGGTTTTTAAAATGTGTCTCCTTATTAGATGGTACGTCTAAAACACAATTGTAATAATATTAAAATAATTAAATTAAATTAAAAGACCTTACAAAACCTTAGAAAATGGACTAGACTAGACTAACTAGTTAGTTATAGGGAAGTTGGAGATAGATGTGAATGTTCAGTACATTTTATTAAGTACTTTTGGAAATTATTTGAAGACTACCAGTTCATGGTCCCTTGATTCTTTCCTGATGAAGAAGAACGAAAGGAGAAAAAAAGCTACAGTAGATATTGCATGGTAAGTATTCAGAGAATTAGAGGTTTGTGGGTATTCATGTAGATTGTCTGCCATTTGCACTGAGATTTTATTTGCTAAACAGACCAGAAATTAATTCTATAAACCTCTGTAATGCTTCCAATAATTTAATTTCCTCATTTTCATCTCAATCTCTTACTTTACTGTCCTGTAACTGGAAGTCAGAAAAGCGAAATCCTGGTGCTTTGGTTGAAAGAACACCATCAGCCAGAGGTCATTGCCCTGAGCTTTCCACAACATTAACTGTACATATGATACCACTAAATTACAATGCAGTTTTTCAATGCTTTAGGAAACTGTATGAAAGCATGGCAAGAGGCAGACTATGATGCCTCCTTGGCATCTCCTGTGGCCATTGCTCATATGCAGATAAGTGACGTAAGGAAATCACCGTACAAGCTCAAAACTGCACAGACACAGAGCAGGGTTTAAAGAAGCCTGAATATAACTGGACAATCAGAAAAAAATAAGGATTCTGGTGACAGATATATTTTTTTTAGTTTGCTAAAATTTAAAACTCAGTTATGGTAAAAATCACATAAAAACTCTCTGTCAAAGTTCTAGCCGCTAATTTAATGGTATCAATTAATTTAAATTCTAAGATCTGTAAAGGATGTTTTTTCCTTCATCATGTAAACTGATGCATGTAGAAACTTAAATTAGATGGTAATCAGATTACCATCTGATTATCAATCAATCAAATTAAGAGATGATAAATTAAAGGGATGTTTTGCAGTAGAAAGTAGGAATTAGATGCAAGCTACCAAAAAATGCATCCAATTATTTCAGTTTTCTAACAAAAACCGAACTGTGTAAGTTTTGTATGACCACATTTGCAAAGACACAAAGTGCTTCTGTGAGAAAAGAGAAATATATATGAGTTCCTTTTGCTGCACTCTAATTTCACTGTATGTTGCAAATTCAGATTCCCTAAGTAGCAGAAATGTTTAGAAGTAACTGGAGGAACAGTAACAAAAAAAAGCATGAGAGACATTGCTGAGAGAAGTGATTTTATTCAGGTTGCTTCAAGTTTTAGTTTTGTTCTTTCTAAGAGCTATTTTAAAATGCTTTTTAGATATTTGTTAACAACTCACAGACACTGACCACACATTCAGAATTTTCCCCGTGCACAGTGCTGTATCATGCAATTCTCCCAATGGGAAAGGGGAGCACAAAACTCCAAATTCCTAATGGTAAAAATCTGTGGGGGGAAATACATATATACACACAAGCTTCTTTGTATATCCTAATGATAAACCAAAAAAGAATCTCACACAATTCCTCTTCTTCTCTCTTCAGAAAACTTTTTTTTTTCTTTTTTTTCTTTCTTTTCTTTTTTCTTTTTTGAACAGGAAACATAGTAAACAGTTCTATGTTGTTCCCCTTTGTTCTTGCTTTATCCTACCTGATGGTAAACCTAAAACTGGATTCATTCCTCATGCTTTAAAACCCTGGATGAATCTTCCTGCTGCAGTATCAGAAGATGCCAATGAGCTTTGCTGGAAATGACATTAAGGCATCTTGTGCAGCTGTCTAACTGTAGGGGTGGCCAGGATTTTCTAAGTGACAAATGATTCTCTTACCCAAATGAAACCTTTTAGAGCATCAGACAGTGGGAAGAGGCGTATCCTATAAATCAATATCTAAATGTGTCTGAAGTGGAATATTTAACATCTTCTGAAAGTCTTAGCTTAGCACTTAGGACTAGGAGTTAGCTTGTGGAAGTTACAATAAAAATGCCAAAAACCGCAACAGTTTCATGTGCTATAATGTCAAACTTTTTTGTGCAAATTCGATATACTTCTTCGGGGGAAAATAAGAATGAAGAAAGGAAGAGGCTATTCCACAGTGAAGGAGCACTTCCAATTTGCAGAAGAAAATTAATATCCAGAAAATAAAATTTGACTTGTTCAAGAGTTAGGAATGAATTTAGGACTGCAATTATGTAGTAGAACACTCCCACATGTCCTACAGGAATTATCTACCACTTAGGTCACTTAGTATATGAGGCATTTTTCACACAAAGCTGTTCAGCAATCATGGCTAAAGTCTCCATTGCTCCACAGCCTTTAGCCTTTTTGTAATTATGTATGTTTTAAACAGCACAGACAACATCAGAGTTTTGTTTTGTTTTGTTTTTAAAGGAAAAGCAATAATCCAGAATAGGATGTCAGCAACTCACAAGTGTTTCTGATCAGCATTATATTATATGCAATATTTAGATATGTCTAATATTTAGAGTATGTAAACTACTGTAGGACATAATATACTAGACATAGAGATATTTTTCGAAGTAATGCTAATAAAAAACTTCCTGATTGTTAATACGCATAGATTCAAGAACTAAATGCAAGAAGCTATTGTGCTATTAGTGACATAACTTTTTAAACATCTAATTTGGAAAAATGAGCACAAGTTCACTTCTACAAGTTTTTAAAAGCTTAAGAGAACATGGAAAAATCTAAATATGGAAATGAAGCCTCATGCCAACATTTGTAATGCTGGAAGTGGTAAAATTCCTAATATGATCTAAAAGTTTATGATTACTAACAATAATCATTAACTTCTAGGATCTACGAAGCCCACATCTTAGGATTGGATTAACACAGGTTTTAGGAAAGGATGTGGATTTATCTCTTAACATCAAAAAAGTATTGGTTCTGTTTCTTCTAGCACAGAGGATCCAAAATCTAGCTGTGTGGATAGTTACTGGATTTTCTGTCCAGTAGCTTGACTTGACAGTTCCTTTTCCTGCAGCAGACTGGCACCTTCTCATTTGGTGAAGCTGGAGAAAAGAAACTCAGAATCTTATGCTAGAAATTGCTTGGTGCCAAGGCTAGCGAGGATGGCACTCAAAAGCAACCTCTTCTTCTGCTTCATTGAGAAAATGAGGGAGAAACCCATCACAGCAAGGTGAAAGAAGCACCTAAAAAGCATCACACTCTTGTGCCACTCCCAGTAATGAGCACCTGTCCCTAAGGCATGTGGGCGGACTCAGGAAATCTGCACTGAATACTTAAGGAACTTTATGACCTTCAGATTGAAGAGAATCCTGAGGAAGGACAAGATGAAGAAGGTGGGTCAGTAGCATTACAGCTTTTCATTATGCCATAGCATCTGCTGCTATCGGACTGAAAGCATTTCCATTCTTCTTATTCTCACTTTAAGCCTGAACCTAATCCTATGGCCAAGGCAAATTCTGCATAGATCAGGCAGATTTCATCATAGAGCTTTTTTTAAAATGCAGTTATGAATATTGCATTGCTTGATATGACCACGAAAATAACTTCTCTGTTTTAATTTACAATAATCGTCTTTGTTTTGACTAATGCTTTTTGGCTGGCTGGTTTGTTTGTTTTGTTTTGCTTTTTGCTACTTGTTTTTTGTTTAGGTTTTTTTATGTGGAAAAATCTTCCTTTGCCTTACAAGCATCACCATTAAATGTCCTCATCTTGAAGCAGTGCACTATATATCTTGTAAAAATATTCTCCACCAGTATAAATAAAGGCTTTAAACATGTCACTCCTTATTAATATCACAGCATTAGAAACCGGAGACAAAAGGGAGGAGGGCAAAATAGTTGTTGCTTTATTTAGAAACAAAGTACGTGGGGAAAAGAAATGTCTCACTTGTTACAAAGCACATGGCAATGTCACATTCCACAAAGATTTCGGTGCAAGGAATATAACAGTCTGTATCAGTTAATTTTTTGTAACACTTAACACCAACTGGAGCAGAAGGAAAAAACAGTATGTTCCTTTACTCCCATTGTTTATGGCTAAATATAGGAATTCTATTGAGCCTGTAGGTAAATTCTTGTTATTTAAGGGATCATTCATTACTCAGTCAAGTCTACACAGGAAGACAAGGCCATCACACACTGTTGAGAAGCCTAATGTTTGCTCAAGAGTGTTTAGGAACATCTGACCTGAGTTCACTCTAAAATAAGTTGTCCTCTTCAATGTGTTCACAGTCAAATCACTGCCTGTATCTCAGCTATATGACAATAGGCTTCATATCAGAATGGTACCTGTATGCACACCATGCCCTCACACATCCTCCTTACCTTTAAATGAAATCTGAATGTTCACAGAGGAAAGAGCTGCAATGAAGTCCAGTGGTTTCCACAGCCTGGAAGAGTGGGGACTGCAGCTGCAGAACTAGCCAGCTGCCCTGCCAAGCAAATAGTGATACAAGACCCCCTAGTGCAGTGAACTGTTGTGCATGTAATGTGAAGTGTGACATAATTACTTAGGGGAGAAGGTTTGTTATTGATTTTAATTATAAGCACCTACTGGCATACCTTGATGTTGACAAGATAGGCAAATCTCTACTCACACTACATACATAAATCCATCATATGCAAAATACTGCACTAGTATATGCAAATGAATATAATTTTTTGCATAAGAAATACAATTTTCAAATGGTTTTTGTCTTGCTTGTTTCACATTTCCAGATTTATCCTAGTGTGATTTTTAACAAATTTTGAAATAACTTAATAGACATTAATATAATGCTCGCCTAAGCAGCAGGTCTGAGAAAATAAGAATTAACACCTTTGGATACTGATATTTAAAATATCAGTGGTTTTTAAAAATTATTTGTTCTGATGACCCATAAGAAAACTACAATAGCAGCTGCTGATACTAGGGAATTGGGTGCAAATATTGATCTGCGCACTTCCTGTTAAAGGTTCACAGACTGCGCATCCTAGGATTTAAAAGTCCCAAGTGTAAATGTTTTACATTCCTCAGAAGAACAACATACATCAAGAAATTTCTCATTCCATGATGTCAAAGAAGACTGAAATGTCCAGGCTCAATTTTCCTCAACTGCATATCTCCCTTGTGAGTGGTGATGGGTTCAGCCGTTCATGTGATGTGGAGGAAGGGAGTGCTCACGTTACCCTGCCACAAATGTGTTGCATCCTCTTGCCTTGTTGAAGAGGGGAATGTGGTAACTGAAGCTCCCAACAGCTAAAAAGTTGGCTGCTATGCAAATCACTATTTATGCACTTCAGTTCCTTCTGTTGTGTTGAGGTCCTAATGGAAACATTGATTTCTACTGCAGGCATTTTAGAGATGCTTTTTATGCTGGTGCTTTGGGAGAAGGTTCTGGGAAAAATGGTGCTCCAATGCTTCCCCACACTAAAGCACTATATTGGATCAGTCTTGTCTCTTGACCAGGGAGGAACAAATGCACCTTTAAGTGAATGTTACAGAGGCACTAAAGGCATATCTGCTTTTGAGATGATTAACATCACTTAATTTTCTGATTTAGAGAGGAAGAAGAATGATAATATGGTAAAAACTCAGTCACAGGAGTAAGGAGAAAGGGTCCTGTTTTTACATCTTCTTGTTAGCTTAAACTTCTCTCTTCCGTCTGTACAATGTAAGCAGTAGTTTAAATGTAAGTCCTAAGGACTTAAAGGTTAAAGCAATAATATTTTATGAGAGGGTTTTTTTGATCTTTCTATAGACAGTGCTGTGAAAATAGTCTGACAAGTGACAACTTCATTATGAATTCATTATGAATTTGCGCTGTTCAGTCAATGTCCATTTATTCATAGATTTAACTAACATTTTTTTCTACTTTCGCAGGGAGAAAAAAACCATGGGAAACTCTGAGAACTTGATCTTTGTCTTAACTTCTCCAGGTAGAGAAAATTCATTGAAAAAAAATGATCTCTTGGGATTGTCATAAAGTGGGTGCCATATTTTACCTGCATTTAAAAGTTAGACAAAGGGTAGGAACATTGAGTTGTGTAAAAACATTAAGACGCATAAACATCATGTCTGGGATAAAGTAACTGTCTAGACTCATTGCAGCTCATGGAGAAAGAAGCCTGTAGAGAGCCATTCATCCCACTTCAAGAAAGTAGTTGTCTAAGGCATGCAGAATTGATTATCTTCCTGTCTCTTTTCATCACAGGGAGTATGAATGACTAGTTTAAAAAGTACACTTAATTCTTAGCAGATGAAATTGATTATTACAGAAAAAATTGTAGATTTTTATTTGATTTAATTACTTTTATGTACTCAATAAATTTACACAAGTGATGCAAATATGATTCAAAACCTTTGTACCGCTGAACAAGAAAATAAATGTCAGTGTAACCTCTGAATAACTTCAAGGCAAAAATTTTAATTTTCTTTGGCTGTACAACAAAATGTAGTGTACCACGTGTCAGAAGCTTCACAGAAAATGTTGAATGTCAAATGGCTAGAGCTTAATACTTAGAGTAAGAGGGAAATTTAATTTCAAATCAGAATAAGAGTTCAGTTTTTCTGTAAACCTATAAAAAAAAAATCTTGTAAGATCAAAGTGATCAGAGTTTTTGAGGTGTAAATTGGTGTAAATCTTTCATTGTTATGTTGCCTGTAATACTTTTTCTGTCAGCTTGTCCCAGGTTTGTTCGTATTGGCTGTAAGTTCTTGGCTGCATGTGAAATACAGCTAGAAATTAAATCACACATATGGTTCTGGACACAATACTAACAGCAGACGGATTACTTCTAATCTGGAAATTCAAACCCATCCCATAATCAAAAATATGAAAGCACTCAGATTCAAAGTCCTTTTTTGGCTGGACTTCAGTTAACATCAAAGATCTAAATGCAACGTTCATTAAAACGGGAAGCCAATGCAGAGAGGAAGGAGTGAGTAGATGGAATTCCACTCTCTATGGCCAGGAATAGATCTGCTGTTGTTAGCAAATCTGTCACTAAATGCAGCACACAATGCTGTAAATATCACAGCATTGCACTAACTCCATCTTGCAAAAAGATCACACCAAGGCAATAGTGATGCAGTCTCCTCTGCTATATGCAGCTGCAGCATTAAAATAGGGGAGGGTTGCCATTGTGCCCATGCATTTTCTCTTGCTGTGAAAAGCACATAAGATATTTTTATAGCTGTCTGGATTCCCTCTTTTCCTTCAGGCATCTTTCCTCAGGCAGCCTTCCAAATGCAAAGCCATCAGAGAAGCAAAATAAATAAATAAAATAATTGAATGAGCATTGCACATACAAAACCTAGGCATTTTAAAGGAACAGGTTAGAAATTTGGGTTTTCCTTGGTTTACAGATTGAAAGGTAAAAGAGCAGATAAAACATGACAGCTAATTTCCAGTGATCACTGAGAAGGTTCTAAACCAGATTTTATTTCTTTACTTTTTAAAGACATAAATAATCAATAATTTTGTTTAATTTTGAGAACTTGACATCCTTTGCTTATTCTGATATATCATTCAGTATCAAGCTATTATAATGAGTATTTTAACAGACACACAAAGTGAAATAGTTCCACAAAATTCCCTGAAATAAAATGCATATAAGTGAAGCAATAGTCATCAGTGACCATGGTGGAAGCATGTTAGCAGTGGTCAGCTGATTTGTGATAGAATTAAATCTCAGGAAGAATTTTGGAAGCCAAAACCAGCAATTCATCAAGCACAGATTTACTTGGAAGCGTGCATTGGTATGCCTGTCCCGCAATAGATTCTACTCATGACTCACTTTTCTTGTAGAGCACTGCAGCTGCTGGGACTCCAGTTTCCAACCCATTTATGCATGAATGAGAGGACTGTGAGGAGCTTCAGTGGTGAAATTCTGGTCTGGAAAGACCAGAATTAATTAATTCTTTCATCATGTAGAACTCTTCTCATAGTCAATACTGCAATTCTAATATATGGAAAAAAAGAACACACATTTCACTGCTGATCATAGTCCCTCTACGCAGACTGAATCTTTTGAAGTTTTGTCTTTATGTGCTGTCTCTGTGCTGTCCAGCCTTATCAGAAACACCATAGTAAACTTATAAGTATCATGAGGATGATCTGATAGTATCTCGTGTGAAGTATTATGTATTTAATGAAAATACTTTCTTTTCATTCTTTCCATAGAAACCTAAATCGTGTGTACCCTGAAAACTCAAGAATTCCCTCTTTCCACATATATATATATATATCATAGACACATAGAATGGCTTGGGTTGGAAGGGACCTTAAAGACCATCTAGTTCCAACACTTGCCATGGGTAGGGTTGCCAACCACTAGAGGGAGGCTCCAGAGAGCTCTGAGAGCAGCCTTTCAGTATCTGAAGGGGGGCTATAAGAAAGAAGGGGACAGGCTTGGAAGGCCAACTGTATCCTGGGTTTCATCAAAAGAGGGGTGGCCAACAGGGCAAGGGAAGCGATTGTCCCACTGTAATCTGCCCTTGTGAGGTCCCATCTGGAGTACGGTATTCAGGCCTGGGGTCCCCAGCACGAGAAGGACACAGAACTGTTGGAGAGGGTCCAGAGGTCCATAAAGATGCTCAGAGAGTTTGTTCCCCCTTGTCATATCACTATCAGACCATGTAAAAAGTCAGTTTCCCTCTTTCTTGTAAGCTCCCCTCAAGCACTGGAAGGACACAATGAGGTTTCCTCAGAGCCTTCTTTTCTCCAAGCTAAACAAGCCCAGCACCCTCAACCTTTCTTCAGAGGAGAGTTGCTCCAGAGGCTGCAAGCATAAGGCCTCTTTGATTGACACAAAAAAAAAAAAAAAAAAAGGCAATGAGAATTCAATACTTGAGTACTGGCAGACTTTGTCTTGCTGTACAAGAATGACTGACGTGTACCTTGAAGGGCAGAAGTTTGTGAAAAAACAGAAGATGCATGCAGAAGAATGAGAGAAGATAAAGTCAGCAATTTAAGGCATCAGCGCACATCAGAAGCATTACACAAATAGTATTGTTTGACCAGGAGAGACAGGAGGAAACATAAGTAGGCCCAAGACTTTCAGCAGAAACATTCACCAGGATGGAAACAAGATGGGAAGGAGTACATGGTCTTGCAGAGTGCAGAACGAGTGAGCAACCAACTCAGAAGAAGAGGCATAAAGCGTGTTGAAAGATGGAAGAATACAAAACTAATTAATTAGGTGGAATATTGTGTAGTGGCAGTACTGCAGGCAAAATACAAGGGAGAGCAATTTCTTGAAGGGAGTAATCAACAAGTTGGTATTTTCTGATATTTTAAGTGAACACGTGCTATATTACTCTTGTGAAGGAAGCACAGCATGAAGCACAGTTGCACCATCCTCAGTGGAACAATGAGATTGTGCTCAACAGATTGTGCAGTGCCTCCTTAAATGGACTGATGTGCATGAAAAGTAGTGACTTCGTGCCTTCATTTAACATAAGAAACTCATTCATTGTAGTGCCTCTGCTCTGTGGACAAAGAGGACTTTCTCCGTGTAATCTTTTTACCAGGAGACACCGGAACTTACTCAGATTTAACCTGGCAAACAAAGGGTGAAGAAAGGAAACTTTAATATCTGCATATGCCAGCAAGGACTGTTAATAGTCTGTTCTTGTTTTCTGGGTGTGCTTTTTTGGTCATTTGTGGGGAACATTTTGTCATAAATTGAGCTTCGTTTTCTATAGGAGTCTGAAACAGCCACCATCGATACTGCCAGCTTGTGGGACAGGGATTGTCATGCAGTGGGGGAAATGGTTGAAGCAAACACAACCTCTTAGCAATTCTCCTCTCTCTCTGTTTGCCTTCAGGACCGCCTTGGATGAGTGCTCAAAGATTATATAACCTGGCAGCAGCTCTTTAGGCTGGTTTGTGAGCCTACAATATCTGCTATAATTTGCTCAAAATAAAAAGTATGCTCTTGATCAGAGTTATTTAAATACTGCTGTCACAAATACAGCTTCTCTCATATGTCAGATATTATCAAAAGTTCACATTTTTCTAATTAAAATAGTTTGTAATAATGAAATTGTATGTGGCTGTATTT
This sequence comes from Penelope pileata, assembly GCA_013396635.1. Classification (NCBI taxonomy): domain Eukaryota; kingdom Metazoa; phylum Chordata; class Aves; order Galliformes; family Cracidae; genus Penelope; species Penelope pileata. The sequence continues at coordinate 160,708 of WBMW01003576.1, read as the reverse complement.
CTGCTTAAAAAAGGCTGAATAGTTGGCAAGCCTCCTAAAGTAGGATTAGACTGCAGACCAGCTCAGACAATGCTTCCAGGCTTTGGGGATGCACTGCAGAATCAGTTTAATAAAGTCTGATTAGATTACTTTCTCTGGTCAATTTGAAGCACGCTGGCTACAGGATAAATCGTTTTTATCTCACTGCACTGCTCTTTTTATTTGCTGAATCATATTTTAAAAACATTAAACATATTTTCTAAACATCCATGTATTTACAGATGCAAAGAAGCATAACCTTGTGAATTCCCTGTTGCCCCAGTGCAGTTTGATATTATATCTCAGTGTAAAAGATCCATCCATTCTCTGAGATGTCTGTGGTCAGTTTACCTCCTTAATATGTTTCCTTTTTTTCCCTGTGTAAACGTCCTTGATAGCGTGAGAAGAAAATAGCCTTGCATTTCTTACTCTGATCTGTCAAGATAATAGCTTATGTAGTGAAAAATAGTTTGTGTAGTTTATGTAGTGGTAAAGTTAGAGGCTTCTGGCAAATGATAAGTTTAGGAAGAGTGTTGAATTCTAGTCATTTGGGAAAACATGTTAATGAATAAGAATATAGAATCATAAAATGGTTTGGGTTGGAATCCTGAATCTTAAAAGATCACCTGCTTCCAACTAACACCCTTAAACCTGATTTGTTGCATGCAATATGGAACAAATATAGATTTATTCAGAATGTCTTAGTCTAGAACTCTTCTTTTTTTTTGTTTTCAATGCTTACAGTAACATACAGTGCTAGTTTTCTACCTTATGCCATGACTAGAAGAAGAGTTATTTAGATCTATACGAAATATACCTTCCTCTAGCTTATTTTTATGATGCTGTTACGCCAACTGAACTTAGTAGCCAGCTTATCTCCTTGAAATTACATTATTCCAGTCTGTTTTGTCTTTCAACAGTCTGTGCCCAAACGCTTCTTCAAGTTCTGACCTGGTCTAGAATTTTCCTGCTGATATACATATTCTGCTTGCCTTATGTACATTCAAATTCCTTTTTACATTGGAAGAAAAAAATATTTTGCCTTCTTCCAGAGGGCATTTCTGTATATTGGGAAAATCATGTACTTCTATGTATTGGGAAAATAATGTGTTCAGATGTTTCCCATGGAGGCTGGAATAACCTCCAGTAAAACTATCTGTAGTACCTTATGGCAATAAGAATACGCAGTATCCAACCCAGAGACCATCTATGTCAAGATCCAACCCTATGAAACGCTGCTCAAGATTTATTTTTCCTTGTGTTAAGTACTGAAAAAGAGTTTTCAGTGTTTTGTAGGCTCATGCTCCACACTTTCTTGCGAAATGGCCTAAGATTAGTTTAAAGGAAAAATATTTTCCAGCATTATAACTGTGCTTGCTGTCACAAAAATGAACAGCTGTGAAAAAAATAAAGGATGAAAATAGAATGAAGTATCCAGAGTTCCAATTTAAATATATGTGGGATATATTTGTGCCTGTTCAAACTTCGTTTCGTTAAAATGATAATTTAAAACAGATTATGTCTATGCAGTCTATCTTTTCATACATTCTTCCTGTTCATTTTCTAATTAACTATATAATTAACTAATGTCTAATTAACATGTATGGACATTTCCTTCAGATTAGATTTGTGCACTTTTTTCAAATAGCTGAACAATTTATGGATTGAGAAAAAAGGACGAAGGAGAGAAAAGGAAAGCTTTTCCTCATTTTCTGGGGAGACTGCAAGGACTAGGCAAAGAGCACTGACACATCCTGGTAGATTGCTGTTAAATATCAAAGCAAAACACAGTCTGCAGTAAACAGTTCTTAGTGAGCTTTCCACAAATTTGTGACTTAACGCTAACTGCCATTGGTAGCTAGTGCACAGGAAATGCAAGACTTACCTCTAGCTCATGTGTGAACCTTCACTGCCAAAGGCATAAGTATAGTTTGAAGGCTTGAGACACCTATTCTTGCAAACTATGTTTTCTTAGTTTCATGTGAGATCTTACAGTTTAGGTATTTGTGGATCTGAGAATTATCCTCAAGTTTTGCAAGTATTTGAATGTGGTACCTTTTCCCCTTCCAAGCCTTGGCAGAACAGCACAATACATTGCAGCATTAAGCAAGAAGGCCAATGGGATCCTAGGGTGCATTAAAAAGAGTATTGCCAGCAGGTCGAGGGAGGTGATCCTCCACCTCTACTCTGTCCTGGTCAGGCCTCAGCTGGAGTACTGTGTCCAGTTCTGGGCTCCCCTCTATAAGAAAGACAGGGACCTCCTGGAAAGANGGGGGTTGGACTCGATGATCTCTCGAGGTCCCTTCCAACCCCTGCAATTTTGTGATTCTGTGATTCTGTGATTATTATTCGTTTCCTTTTGACTAATGTCTTTAAAAACATATATATACCTTATAGGTGATCTAGGTTTCAAAAACAAGACTGAATAAGGTGCTCTCAGAAAACATGAATATGCCTTCAGACATCTCAGATTTCCCGAACAGGGTCTGTTAGTTAGGATCTTAAATTGGTTAATGAGAGAAAATAGCTAAATTCTAACAACAGAGTAGTCCAATCTTAAGAGATTATATCTTCCACAGTTACTTTAAAGGCAGAAGTATACAGCTTTATGATTTCTTGAGAAAAACTACGGCATGGCCTTGGAAGTCACAAAACTTTAGGACTAATTCCACAGCAGTATCATTTTCTCCTTAATAAGGCCAATGTCAGAAGGATCCAAGATCACTATGCATTTTAAATAGATTAAATCTGAGGATATTATCCCAATCTATTTTAGATGAAGGATAAAGATCTCTGGCAAATTCAGTCTACTGTCAAATCTTCAAAAATTGAACGCTGATACACTTTGGAACCTGAATTACTAGGTTTGTCTATTTTGTAGTAAAATATCACTAGATGCTGTTTAGACTTGTTTAGACCTTACAAACAAACTCACTCAGCAAAACACATTAAAATAAACTGGTTAGGAGCCAGAAGAGATAAGACAGGATTATTTAAATCTAATATGTGTTAGAATACAGCTTAAGTCCTCTGACCCTAATCACTTTCCACCGGAGTACATCAAATTAGGATCCTGGGACAATTTGCGTAGGAGTCTGAGTAAATGCACTAGCTTAGCCCTATGGAAGAATTCATGACCTTTAATAATAAGTGAAATAGTGTGGATGGCCTCATAACAGTTCTGGAGGCTACATATATGCATGCGAAATCTACCAACTGCAGTGTTGGTTCTGATACCTATTTACAAATGCAGCGAACGATGGAAACGATGGTTCCACCTTCAAGCAACCTTTAATGTTCTTTTTTATGTTAGTTCAAAATGTTCACTTTATATAACAATAACTACTGTATAGTTAGTAAGCGTTAAATTTCTTTAGGAATTGTCTTAGACTTCTGTTTGCCTTCAAAACTACCTTTCTTAGCTAATGCCCTAGAAAAAGTGGAGGTAGGCATGGATAACCTGATCCTGTCTGCAATGCTGTGCATTGTTAGAGAAATTTCAATCAAGCTTGTGAGCAGTTCATGGTAATGACATTGCCTTAATGGAGCATTGAAATTCTCAGGAGAGCAGCGGCATGGCAGTACTCAGAGTTCCCTTGGACCTCTCCTATTGCCTCTGTTCTGTGAATAACTGTGATGCCTTGAAGTAGCTAAAGGTCACCAGCACTGACACCTGGAGCAGTTTATTTGGCATGGATTTACTTTTCTGCCATTTCTATCTAGGAAGCAAACACCATCAGTCTGTATATCTGTATATTAAGGACATTTTTAAAATGCTCCTCATGCACTATCCTCACAAAATCCTTCCATTTCTCAGTAATCAAAATAACACATTTCTCATTGATATAAATAATATATTAGCAATTAATAAATCATTTGTCCATAAGCTCACATTGAAATATTTATAGTCTCACAATAGAGATAAATGTTTACTCTAATCTGTATCTTCTGTTCTTAAGAAGTTCTAGCTGGACCTAGCAGAACCTGTGACGTTAAACCAGTTCTAGATTCAAATTCATATTTGCTTTGGGGCTTAGACTGGACTGTCAGTTCTTAACAGAATCAATGATTCAGACTAGCTATGGTGAATGTAATTAATGTCAAACGTATTTTTCAGAATTCTGTCTCATTGCAACATAACTCATTCTTTTCTGAAAGCAAGACATCCTTCACAGACAACAAAATAAGACTTTGGTGAATAACTTTTGTGAATAACTATGTCTAAGCTGCTAAAGTTTCTGCTGCAGTTTCCGTTGAAGTTCATCTTCTGCCATTCAGAAAAAGTCTTATAGCAACAGAAAAAATGATACTACAAGAGCTGTTGTAGTCCCTTTACACAACTGAGCAAAGATCCTTTCCAGGATTGTGGGTTTTTTCTTTGTATCTATCTCCTCTTCATCTAGTTTCATATCTACACCAAGTTATGAATTGTATGACAAAAATGTTTTTATAGGAAATAATTGTTACACTGTTGAACGCTGCAAGGCTAATGGGGATCTTCCCAGATCTAGAATGATCAAACACAAGCCACATCTTTAATTGTCAAGATGTTAGCATACTTCGTGATTGAGCTGTATTTACAATATCACTAACAGATTCACAAATCAAAAGGTTATAGCTTTCTTTCCTTCTTCCTCTCCCTTTCAGAATTTCTAGCTATTTTTTTCCAAAGAGAACATGGTTGGATGATGTGCTTTGGTTTGCCAGCTCTGTTGCTTTCTGTTTAAAGCTCTTTGAGAACACAGATTGGAACCAGGGCTTTCTACATCTTGAGTGACCTTCAAAATCACTTCTCATCTTTCTCTCTCTGCTCTTTGCTTCAAAACTTCGATTTCTTCCTTCTCACTCTTCCATCCTCTTCCCATCTTTCTGGTCAACTTTATTCCACTGCTTTAAGTAGTTAAAGGGTTTTAAGGGAGACTTGGAAACTCCAGTCACACTGAATAAGCATAACTGGAGCCCAGTGTTTTCTGATGATCTCATATGGTAGCACCAGGAAGCAGCCTCTTAGCTGTGCTGAGAATGTGCCTCTACATTCATTATTACTTTGTATTTTAAAAGTATAATTTACTTCTAATGTGTTGTAGATAAAATACCTGTTGAATAATTGAATTATATATATATAAATAAAGCACAATACAACTTTCTGATATAAGAAATAAAATATGTATTTTTCCTCTGTTAATTGCTTGTATTTATCTGACTTACACAAAGTGTTCTAAATCTTCTAAATTCCTCATCATACATACTCATCTTGGATGAAAGCAGAGAGACTGTCTTAGCAAATTATCACTATAGCACAGAGAGAAAACGTTCATGGCTTCTCCTTAGGAGTCTGGAAAGAGAAAGAAGAAAGAGAAATATTAGTTTGTTTATTCAAGCTGTGAGAAGTCTTGACCCTGCTGCTTTCAGACCAGTCCCTTCTTTCAGACAGAATGACTGGCAGTTGTAAACACATATCCTTCCCTTTCAAAAATCATATATGGGCACCCTGGCTAGAACTGCTTGCTGACATGTAGAAAATATCAGAGGATATAGCTTTATTTATGACAGTGTGTGCTTCACTCAAAAAATGTGAATAGTCTCCAGCCAAAGAGTGGAGTAGCTGTTTTCTGGAAGACACATTATACATCAGAAACTGAATCTTAATTTTGAGTCTCTGGATGTTTACTCTTTAACTGAAAGCTGATTGTCATAATTTTTCAAAGAAAAACATCAATGAAGAGAGTTGAAATTATGGTGCATTTGTAAATGAATATGTGATTATTAACATACTGTATAAACTTAGCTTCAGTATGTATTAGCATATATTCAAAGTAAGCAAGCCTACAGGTGAAAGGACACAAAAGCATCTGCAAGATCAAGATATTTCAGAGAGCTAAAGCTGCACAAAAGTAGGCATAACAGAACTTCCACAGCCATAGATGGTAGGTAAATAACTGCTCACTGACTGGGGACTTTCAGAAAGTGGAGAAGCAGGAAACAGGTACAAAGTTCACACCTCTTTAGCGAATCACTTTCACTAATGCATGGTATGTTTAAATCCTTTTACCATAAGCTTGCTTGAGACAACCTTAAGACTTCTTACAAATCCTTCTGAAGGATTTTTTCTTTGACTGTCTAAGCAAAGAACTCAAGTAAGTGTACTGTGCAAATTAAAAAATATGGCAGGCTGAGGGGAAGCAAGCTAGAAAGTGACTGATAAAATATGGGGGCTCAAAAGACTTTTAAAGATACTTTAGAACAATTGAAAAAAAAAACAACCAACTCCAGCAACAAATGACAATTGGAAGACGGCAATTATTAGTCCTACTCTACAACCTAAGGATTCATCTGTATTTTCTTCTCTCCTCTCAGGTGCATCTGTTACGTCATTATTGATATCTCTCTCATTATTGATTTCTTTATTATTGATTTCTTCTCATGGGCACTTCAGTCTCTATGTGTGAAGCTTAGATCCATTTGCCATTTGTGACTTGCCTTTCTCTCTGGACTGTATCAGGAGTAAAAGGGGTGTGAGGGAGAGCATTCAAAGAATTTCATGAGGTGTTTCAAAGGGAGGATATTTTTCAAAAAAAAAAATCTCCACATCCCGTCTTTTGTCCAATTCTATTGACATTTCCTATAGAACCAGGAAGAATATAGAATTTTCAGAACACAAAACTTGAGGAAAGCCGTGATATTACATGAATACCATAGGAAAAAAAAAAAGAGTGGATTTTTTTTCCATTAAAAATGGAAAACACGTAAGAAACTTTCTGGAGAGACTGTAATTGACATGCTGCTTAAATCTAAATGTAGAAAAGGGCAATAGTGGGCAATGAGGTTAAGCAGAGATCTAAAGATTAGTGGAAGCAATAAACAGAGGCTTTTAAAAATGAAAAAATATAGAGTCCAGGAAGGAGAAAGATTTAAGTGCTGTAAAGTACAGAGAACAAAAAGCTGTATTCCAACTTGAGCTATGGATAATGCTTCAGTACATGCTCATAACTCATCAGAATAGCCATTTTAAAATAAATAACAGTAAAAGGCTCAAAAACTGGCAGCTGACTAGACATAGAAGAAATAAATACAGTCAGTTTCATAAAATGATGTACTTTTCTGAAGTCATTTTTATATTTGAAAGAACAAATATAGTCAGCAGTAGATCAGCTACAAAAGAATAGAGAACACTAACATAGAATGATGACACAGAAATCGCAGTAGAAAATACTATTTAAAATAGGTTTAAATAGGTTTAAGAAGTTTAGACATTTGATATTTCACAGAAGATTTAGGTGGAGGAGAATGGGGATATTTAAGAGCCTTAGTTTTCAATTTATTCGATTTTTTTCTCTTTTGTCATGATTTTGAGCAATTTTTAATTTGTCAAATTAAGCTTCTCAAATATATAGTTTATTCAAAATGAAAAATGTATAAAATGTGATATTTTTGCTTCAGAGTGGATTTCTTTAGGATTACAGAACAAAATTCAGTTACATTACTTTATACTCTTTTCTCTGCTTCCATAGCAGTGTACAAAGGAGTTTTGTTCACACAAAGTGTAAGAAAATACGAACAAAGAAGGGAACATATCTGTTCTCCGACTGTGCTAAATGAAAATTCATGCTGAATTATTAAGATGATGAATTGGGTTCATTTTTAAGAAAGCAAGGTAATATTTCTTTAGTAGATAAAAGATTCTATTCTGTTTTTTACATCAGTTCTGTTTTGGAGATAAGGCCAAGATATTTTCACTAGTATGAGCAGGAAGCACATTTCTGAATTTGACAAAAAATAAAGGTTAGTAAAGGCAGTGTTGCTGAGCATTGTACACCACTGCCAAGTCTGTTCCAAATCTATAACCTTGGATTATCAGCTTATGACATACTTTTCAACGTGTCCCTTCCTAATACATATAAGAGTGTCTAGATTGTAAGAGCTTGATGACATATCATTAACTACACACGCACACACACACACACACACACAGAGCGGAGGAAATTTTACTGGTACTTGGAGACGTGTATGTAACTGACCTAAGTGTTCTTCAAATATATCATGGGGAATGTGGCCACAATTTTTCTTCTAAAATAAAGCCACTAAAGTAAGAGAAGCTAGCTCTTCATCTTTAGAGATAAAAGCAAGTGCTTAGTTTAAATCATACCAGATACATTTGAGTATCTTTAAAACAACCTTTTGCATTTTCCAGCTATTTTTATTTCACAACTCAAAGAATTAGAGAAATTGTGCTAGTACGAAAACTAACATTCATCATGCCAGAGTAAAACAAAACAAAACTGTTCACAGCAGTGCTTTCTCAGACTGATGACTGACCCAGAATTTCTTAACCTTTAGCTATTTATGCGTCTTATGAAGGAAAGTCCTTTGTTTGACTAAAGCTAAGGACCAAATTCAAGTGAAAATCCTCTGCAGCTCCAGACTTGCTTCATGCAGGTACAATCACGTGTACTGAAACGGAAACAGGTTGTCCATGTCTCTAGCTGAGTACAGACGCAGAAGACCTCCTCTTTCCCATTTTACATTCTCTGGAGCTGTGCTCACAGGGGCTGAAAACTTACAATGCTGACATGTCAGCTACAGGCTCCTCTCTTTTAGCCACTTGTCCTACTTCCTTTACTTTTATATCTTTTCACACCAGCTCTCAGAGGTCCATGCAAAATTTGTGAAATTGCCTAGTTTTGTGCTGGCCCTGAGAGCATGGTATCAATATTTAATTTCCCCAAATCAATTCATTTCTCTGTGTTAGGCAGCACAGTGTTTGATACTGCTTCATTCAAGTTTAAATGACAATCCTATCATTTATTCACTTCAAGGAAGGTTATATAAGAGAGTAAAAAATGACCAGAAGAAAATAGCTTTGATCAAAAGTAAAAACTCAAAAAACATAGGTTCAGCTGTAACAGAAAATGATATTGAAGTAGTCAAGAATAGGAATCTAAATGACAGAGAGAAAAAGATCATATTCCAAAGGGAAAACAAGACACACAAAGAATCGCAGCAGAGCGAGAGGAGTAAGTATAAAGATTTCAGAGGCATAAGCAATGGGCATTTTACAGTTTATGAGAGAATTAGTCAACAACTTCGATGATGTCATTTTCAGTAGTACGAGAGGTGAAGGAAAAAATCATTTTGTTTCTGCAACAACCTACCCTGCATTTCTCTAACATTTGTTTATGTAAGTAATATTGCTATTGTAGACATTTGATCAGTTTTAAACACAGAAGATATTATTTCTCTGCAAAGATAACAAAAAGCCAAAAAACCAAAATGCTCTAGTTCAGGCAGGTCCAACCCGTGGCCTGTGAGCCACATGTGACCTGGCATAGCCTGTATTGCTGCATGCCCCCTGCTGCTGCTGCACCGTCATGGTTGTGGCTCTTCTCTGCTGACCAGGGCCGGCCTGGCTCCAGGCACGCCCCCATCACTCAGCAGCAATCAAGTCATCGGTGTGCGATTAGCAATGTCTGAGAAGCTGAAACCAGGACAAGGGGAGGATGCAGGGAAGTGCTAATTCAAGTTATGGCAAATAATTGTATGCATTTTAATGCATTTGCTAAACAGAATCCCATGAACAGAGGAAAATTTGCTGCCTTGCTTAATGTTTTGATAAAGGAATTTGAGAATAGGTTTCAGGATTGCTGAAAAAAATCATTGATTTTTTAATATATTTGCAACTTCATTTTCAGTTGACTATACTAGATTTTTATTTCCAGATTAATCTTTTCAAACAATGTGTGTCTTTTTTTGACCCTCTGAGTTCATCAACATACAAAAGCTTTGAATATTGCATAACTGAAAACAAATGACACGCTGTTAGCTTGAATATAATAATTAATTCATAGGTATATTTAACCTTAAGTTTACTAAGAATGGGAGGATGTCTGTAATTTATGCTGCACTGCAAAATCTTTTCAAAAGCTTTTCTAGATCATACAGTGTAGCTAAATGTAGTTGTGGTGGGCCTGACTTAAAACAGCAATTTGGAAAAACAGGTAAGAAAGAAAAATTTAGGTTTTCATAGGCTTTGATTTTAATGTGTGATTTCTAACATAGTTGAACCCTTTTGCTTCGCTATAACATTAAAAGTTATCAAATAATATTATTTTACAGTGGATTTTAGTTTATTATGACATCAAAAATTGTTAAGGAAGTATTATTTTCATATAAAAACTTAAAGACTTGACAATAATATTATTTTGTAGAAAGTGACTTTTGGATCATAATCTTTTAGGTCATATAAAATTTTGGAAAGTGGTGTGAAATACCTTCATGGTACAGGAGGGTTATCTAATTTCTTTTGATCAGCATTCAAGAAGAGATATGCTATATTATCAGCAAATACTGAAAAGAGGAATTAAATATCAGAGAAAGGAGAAGTGTTCTTCCATGAATCCACAAAGGATCCATGTATCATCTCTGTTATGAGGCTTTCACTTGACCTTAGAGGTAAAATTCATCTGAGAGCAGGAAATGAAGACTTCTTTGTAATGAACTGTAGCTGATAAGAGTTCTTCCACATTGCTGACTTTGTTTCAGCTCTTCTCTGGGAGAACAGCAATCAAACTGATGTGTTTCTTTAGTAGCTCCTGATCTCTGGAGTAATTAAAAATATGTCAAGTAATACCAGTGCAATATCCTTTTCCAAAAAATTGTTTGCTCTTGATACAACAAATTCCACATGACATTTCATACAAAAAAAAAAAAAAAAAAA
>WBMW01003576.1:119858-149945 GCA_013396635.1 Penelope pileata | reverse complement strand
AAAAAAAAAAAAAAAAAACAGCAACACAAAAAACACCTGTGCTCTTTTTATGTATTCCGTTTTATATTTTAGATAATCTGAACAATCTAGATTGCCATTTTGGAGAAATGTTCAGTTCTTTTAGGCAACAGGATTTTACTTTTTATAAGAAAATGCTAAATTTAAAAATAATGAGGAAGATGGCTGCATTTGTACATACATGTAATATATACTTCTCTAAACTTGCTTCTATCTAGTTGTTTCAATTTTGTTCAGAAATTTTACAAATCACTTTAATATTATTTTACCAGTCCTGAAAGGACAAGATACTTGCACTGAAAAATAGTTTAAAAAAGGGATGTAGAAAGCAATCCTGACATTCATTTTTCTATCAGTGTAAAAATAAAACTGATTTCAGATTTATGAAAATGAAATGGCATTTTGAGTTAGATTAAGCAGCATCATTTATGTAATATCTGAGTTTAAATCCAAAACAATTAAATCCATGCGAAGCAGAATATAGTTAAAAGGTATCTCTGGATGAGGGCTTTACTCCATAATAATCCAATTGTAGGTGTAGCAACAAAACATATGGCACTAAAAACATATGATAAAACAATAAACCAGGAAACATCAAACTATGACAGGTGAGGGAATTTTGTTTGATTGTTTGTTTGCTTGCTTGCTTGTTTGTTTTTGAAAACAGTGGTTCTTCAATGTTACCTAACATTCCCAGAAATGTTTGTAATACTCTCAAGGACATTGAGATAGGCAAGCTTCAGAAAAGTGACTTTAAAGGATTTTAATAATATTTAATCTGAAAAACTAGGATAAATTGAGCTTATCCCAATTTGTAAAATGATTTTAAATCTGATTCACTGGAAGTGGATAATTTAATTTCAAAAGGTCATGAGTTTACCTAGATGATGTGTACTCTGGGCATAGTTATTAGGTGACAAATTTTGCATTGAAGGAACTTTACCTTTAAATGTATTACAGGATATTGTGGGATATTCCTGATAAGGCCCAGGAGGTAACACAATCTAGATGCAGTACTGCCAGAATCATATGGAAGGCAAATTAATGACATGATGCTTATATTATTTAAAACTGAACTATTTAGCCTCATTTGGAGTGGTTTAGATCAGTTCAAAATAACCTAAGAGTTTTCTACATCTACTTTTAATTGAAGTATAATTCTCCATGGTTTTGTTTTAAGAAGTATCTCAGTTAAAAATAACCTCCTACATCAGAGCTTGGGTCAGAGTCTCTGGCAAAAGAAAAAAAAATCCTTTAAAAAAATTAACATCTGGTGTTTTGAAGACTTCAGCAGAAACTAACATTCAAAAAGTCAGCCGACAATTGAGCCAGATACATCTTAATTACAGCTGCTGCAGCAAAAAATAAACAAATAAAAAAATGTGAGGATAAGCAAACAAGCCATAAGAGCTGGTAAATCTCCTGGATTTTGATGTAGCCCACGAATTTTAGGAAGAACAACATTAGACAGTTTTACACCAAGTGTAAAGGCTGTCAGAACTGTGAAGGTATTTGCATTCAAAGACAAATGTGGAGAGTAAAACATGCTACAAATACAATCCACTGTTATCACAACGAAAACCTAAGCATTTGCAGAAGCAAATGTCTTTTCAGTTTACTGTTCTGCTTAAAACACATTTCTAAAATCACAAATCTCCACAAAATCTAACAAAGTTTCAGAGAATTTAGTAAAAACCAGTAATTTTTCCTCAACAAGGTGATGAGAGAAAGATAAAGCTTCCAAGCTGACAGTAAATCCTAGCCAACCCATCTACCTGATTATAACTCCACCAGCCACAGATCTCTTTCACAAAAGCCTGCAGTATGTACTCTGAAGACAAACACATTTAGTTACTTTACACAGTTGTTGAAACAGAGGTAATAAATGCCTAAGTCTGGAAATCTCACAGAAAACAGCCTGCTAGGAGCATTTGCTGAAAAGAATCCTGGCCTCAAAGCAGTTCATTTCTTTGGCCATATACATCACATTAGAGTCACAGTGGCTGTTTTAAAGGTGGCAGTAGATTTATATACCATTAATTACAACAAAACTTTCACTTAAAGATAAATAAACTTCCAGTCTTGCTCCAAGACCCTTGTAAATGTGATGTGAATAAGAAGCATTTCAGCAGAGTGAAAGTAAATCACTTCATACTCGATTTGGATGTTCTACATGAGGGGAAAAACAAAAACAAAAACAACAAAAATTCTAAGAGAAAAATCACAGCAACAAGTCTCTTCACCATATGAACATCCATTTTGGATTCCTTCAAAAGATTGGCAATTCTTAGTTATTTTGTGTTTAAAACTGCAGCAGACAAAAAGCAGAATTACAGTCATCTATGTGCAAAAGATGGCATTTACTCCTAGGCTGCCAATCAGGCTTTCCTTTGAAATCTGTGCTCCAAAAATTCTGTTAGCATCAGTAAGAGACAAGTGTTTGAAGGATTTGAATTGTGATCCTTTGGGACAACAGCTTTAGCGATGTTAGTTATAACTGAGGGATAAACTTATAGTAGAGCTTGGCAATCCTTAGACATCCAGGTGAACTGAGGAGGTTGAATACTTGACAATATTTTTTTATTTTATTCCATGCAAGACTGAGCTTGTTTCAGATTTCATGATTGCTTCTGATTAATCTCCAGTAACTTTCATAAAATTCTAAAGTACAGGTAAAGGGAAGACAGGTTTTTATTTCCAATGTTGAGATGATTCTCTTTTCTGTTTTTAGAATGTGTTTACTTGTACTGATTTTTCTTAAATATTTATTTTCCAGTAAAAAGGGGGAGCAGGAGGAGGGACAGGGGACTAGGGCACTGTTTTTAGTAAAGCAGAAGCTGTCTTAGATTCCCTAACGTAACAGAGATCTGATATTCATCCTGTATTTGCCTATAGGAGGTAATGGCTATGTTGCCAGGTTCACTTCTTTTTCTGATGGCACTTAATCCTTTCATCTTGTGACAGAAATTCAAGATCTGAACACAGGTCTTAAGAAATGGAAGTGCCAACATGTTCATCTTCAACTTGTAGTTCAGACAGACCCTATAGTAAATTCTGTCAGACATAATAAATTCACTACATTTCACTAGACTTTTTCCCTCAAATGCTCCTTCCCTTGCCTACTAAACATAGCTGGTACTCAGCTTACAGCAGCTTCTACCACACTAAAAGTTAATCAGAAAACATTACCTGTGCTGCTGTAAGCAACAGAATGAAGATGAGGCCCCTTGTACTTTCTCTGTCAAGCATAGGGTTAGCTGAGATAGATAAGAAGTTGCTTAAAGTTGCTACGGGCATTTTATCCCAACAGCTAGCATCTGTTTCCAGTGAACCATTTTATCAAGGTATTATTTCACTGGAGTGTGAAGTGGCAAAAGTTATCCTCATAAAAGTTGTTCATTTGTAAATGTTAGATATGCTTGGGTTTTCATTGTTTTATTTTATGCATAATTATGAAGTATCTACAAAGAAACTAACATTTATATCGCAAAATGCTTACAATTTCCTCCCTACAAACTTACAAAAAAGCTTGTCTTGATTGGAGAAATTTGGCAGAATAGAATGAACCAGCTTTGAAATTCTGCAATATGCTTCCAAAAATGCCTACTAAGTATCGCTAAGGAAGGAACTGTAATTTCAGTCAAGATTTGATTTCTTGGATGATCAGTGCAGACCAGATTTCTTTTATTTTTTAAGAAGAAAGACCAAAAGTGTTACTGTTATTTACTAGCCAAAAAGAAGTTCTGAGCAACACACACAATTTCTTCATTTGAAATGTTGGCCTGTGAACAGAAAGAAATTCAGATGTGAAAAGATCAGAAGCAAGCCACACAACCATCAAAAATCTTGTTCTAATCTGTGCAAAAACAAAACCACTGCTTTAGTGCAGCGCATAATGTTTTATTTTCAAATACAGTGTAGGCATGAAAAGCTGATTGCAACCATATTCATGCACTTAATAATATGTCTTTTTTCACCAGGAGAGAAAAATATATGCTTTTCATCTGACAAAGCAGTCTTCTTGAATTTCCTGTTGTGAGACTGGAAACAAAAAAGAGATATGAATCACAGAAAAATCCCCTAGAGCACTTTTTAAAAAAATGAAATTGTCTTAATTTCTTATAAGAGGAAAACCATAATTTCTACTTCTCCCAGCTATCTGGAATTCTCATGTTTAATATTCAGCTGTTCATTCCACAAAAGTGTACATTGTCACTAAGGATACCATCAGCCAGGTGTGATTTCGGCAAGTAAGTGTTCACCGTACTTGAGGCGATGGTGCTGACTGCTAGAAGTGTGGATCAAGTCATTTGAGAGCCTGCATTATGGAGAAATAGTGCTGCTGATTGATGACACATCATGAATGTCCCTTGGAAAGAATGGGGAAAAGTGAAGACATACCTTAAGTGTCTAAGGAAAGAAATTAACCTCCTCAGACTCTCCAGAATATATATATAGACAGATGCTTACAGAAAGTGATCTGGAGTGCATTCCTAACCAAGTTCATGTTCAAATGTGAGTCCAAGATAAGTAGTGTCCTGGTTTAAACATAAGTCATATTTGTCAGCACAAATAGCTACAAGGTGTGGAGAACAGAGTTTGTTTCATAGATAAAAGAAAAACTAAGCAAAAGTTGTCTATTTTTGGCAAATTCAGCTACTTTAATGTTAGACAGAAGTCTGGAGACCTTACCTTTCTCCTTGAAGAAGTAGTACTTTAAAGGAATCTTTCTTTTTCATACAATCATTTGCTATTTAACTGGAACAGCTAGTGAAGCTTTGAAAGTGGAACAGTGGAACTGAGCTGAATAATAAACTGAAATTTGCTTCTAGCCAAAAAAAGTTTTCTTTTTTCATCTTCTTTCTTCTAAGCTTCCACATCTCTAGTTCCTCGCAGTTCCCGAAGGACTGAAGATAATAGCCTTCAACACAGACACTGCATAATGGGTAGGATGTCTGTAATGTATAATTCAGCTCAAGACTTCTCTAATCCATATTATAAGAAATGGCACCATTATTGTCTTTTACAAAGAGATAAAAGACATTGTTTATTGGTTGCAGATTCTTTTTTGCCCCATGTGTGTTAACCTGCATGGGAGAGAACTTTGGAGAAAGTGATGAGGAGGTTGGACTCCCCAGGATACAAGGATTATTTAGGAAGTTACTCCAGCTCAGTGAGCAGAGTAATTCATGTCAAAGTTTGTGACTTAAGCCCAGTGAATTACAAACTTTGCTCCAGGAGATGATTTGGAGCCTAGATATCAGATGAAAGCTGTGAGTAGGCAGTGAGGAAACTACATATTCTCAAGAACCGTTTCCATCAACCAGCTAAGGAAGGTAGAGTTCCAAAACTCCCCTTGCAGCTTTCAGTTATAACAAAAGATCACATGATAAACCTGTTCCAAATATTAACCTGCATTTCACGTCACACAACTAAATATCTGTCTCTGCAGTGACAGACAAGTTCAGTTTTGCTTCTTAACAACAGATATTTCTTAATCTTAAAATTTTCACAATTTAAATGTCTGTGTGAGAAATTACTATAGTGAATGTACTCTGCAAAGGGTATTGGCAGATAGTGTAACCTGTGTGATATTTCAGGGGCAAAAATAACAAGAGAATTTTATGGAAAAGCTTATCAACTTCGAGTGTCACACAAATTAACATTCTGTTTTTGTGTTCCAACCATAACTTTCAAATCAAGACAATGGTATAAGTGGTTTGGTTGTTACTCAAGTCATTCAGTCCTATTTTGGTTGTCCTTCAGCTGCTGCCACATGACAAAGCATGTTCTGTTCCTGTATACCTTGCATGCTGCAAAGGCAGGTAAGGCTTGCAAAGGTCTACGCCATTTAATCTTATCATTAAGAATTTTCACACAACCATTTGATTTCATTTTAATGAGCATATACCACCATAAAATTATTAAGAAAAAGTAAATGAAACTAGCAGGTGACAGATTCAGAACAAACAAAAATAGTACTTCTTTACAGAACAAGTAGTTAGGAATAACACTGAGTTGCCTCATGGATTTATTTACCTGCATTAAAAAGGCAAACAGGCAAATTAACAATTAAAAAAAAAAAAAAAAAAAAAAAAAAAAGAAGGACGTTAAACACTGAGGCATTCCTCTTATTTTCCCATATCTATGATATAAAAATATACAGCTAAGCTAATCTCTCCAGGCTGTATTTGCATTCAAGGGAGAAAGACAACATTTCTCAGGAGAAACTTCTCTGTTTTGAGCATCTGCTTCAAGACAAGTTCCCACCAGCTCTGCTGACAATTCCATTAACTGTTAAGAGAACTTCAGATAATAAGTTCAGACTGAAGTGTGGACTTCAGCAATCAAACAAATAAACCCACCTGTTTTGCTCTTCTCCAGGCATTTGCCTTTGGATCTGATCAGAGACAGGATACTGGGCCATGTGGATCTTTGATCTGACCTTTGATCTGGTAAGTCTGTTCCCGATGATCACTGCACTACACATTCCCTCTAAAGTGGATCTAGGGATAGACAGAAGGGAATGTCTTGAACGTGTTTTTTTATTTCAGAGAGGCATAGTTACACACACAAAGGATGACATGTTTCATCTAAATTTGGCAAAATATTAATCAGCTCTCAATATTTCTGACTCTTGCGAGGTAAATTGCTGGACTATTTGGCACATGCTCTACCTAAACAGTGCTTATGTGAAACAAAACGGAAGGAATGCTTCAACAGGAAACAATGCTTCAGCAAAACACACTGGCTTTTAATTTTCTTCTCAGTGCGATTCAGGACGTAAATCCAAACCAGTTAAGCTCTATACTGTGCAAGTCCTATCTCAAAGACTCCCTTTCCATCTGTGAGCACTGGAACACTAACACAAATTAAAGATTGTTGTCTTGAATATTGGAAAACATATTCTCAGCTCAAACCTTGAACCAGAAAGGACAGCTAATTCAACAAGGCAAACTGGAAGTCCAAAGCCCTTCCTGAATGTTTCCCAAGAAATGGAAGTATAGTGAAGAGAAATCCTGTGCCTCTGGATCAGTCTTTTCTTTCTTTTATGAACAATTACAATTACTTTAATCTTACACTAGGTGTTTACTTTCGTGAGTTATTAATTAAGATTGACTCCTGTGTAGGGAGATGCATGGTAGTGGTGGGACGATCAACAACCAAATTTCCCAATTTACAAGTGCTGGCTTTGCTAAAGCATTCATTCTGAAAACACAGATTGTGTTCCCCTGCTCTATTTGTTTTGATAAGAATCAAACTTTTCTGTTCTTTGTTTAATTCAAAATGTTGATTTTGAGTGATATGAGAAAAGGGAATGCTCCATTTTTTGTACCACACACTACAATAGCTACAAAAATTAGTGCAAGTGTAAAATCAATAAGTGGGAGAGCATAGCTGTTTACCTGCTGGAGTCCTTTTCGTCCCAGGTTTTCACACACTACAGCAGCTAGAAGTCTCCAAATAGACCATACGGATGATGCTTCAACTTCATGTCTGCTTTTTTCCTGTCAAAATTAAATCTTAAGTGTGTCATCTCTTTTCATCACCTTCTGAAATACAGAACTGTGACTTAGGTAAATCTAGCCTACATCTAGAATGATTCAGGAGCCAGGCATATTTAACATCTTCAGCTTGATACTTCAGCTGTTAAGATTGCTACAGAAATAGAGTAAAGGGAGGAATCCATTATTTCTTTTCAATTGTGATTTTCTGCATTGTGCCATTTATAGATGTTTCTACTGTTTCTCACTGAAGCTGTAGATGTTGGCTTTGTACATGGCTCACTGCTTTTGTGCAGTAAAATGTACTCGCTACACTGAATTCCAGTTAATTTTAATGGCCTTCATTGAAACTGGTTTCCTTCAGATTCTATGTTCAAAAGTTGCAGTGATGATCTATATATAACCTCTGGGCATCTCTCAGTTAGCTAACAAACCAAGCAGGATTTTCAAGGGCAGTCATCCAATATTGCAACCACAGAAGCTGGGTGCGCATGTAATTCAGGTGCTGTGATTTCTCAGGAAAACTATTAGAAGCACTAGCAGTTTTTCACAAATGCTGTCTATGGAATTGTGATCCCACTCTTGAACCATGTTTTCTCCAGTCTCTCGAGAGCCATTAAGAAGTAGAATAAATCCTATTTTTCTCAGGCAGCTTTCTCCCTAGTACTCCCTGGCCTCTGAGCATCCAGGTTCGGCTGGCACCTGGGAAGAGAGCCTCAGCTCTGCCCTGCATGCTAGTTCCTCCCTGGCTGATTGTATTAGGGTGACTGTCAGAGCGCAGACAGGAGGTGGGCAGTGTTTGAGGATCTCCTCTTTGAACAAATACGGCTGCAAGAGCACAGTCACCCTGGGGTCTGGTGGTTCTGGGTCATGCAACTTGGAGTTTTCGTATGAACCCTATGAAAACTATACAACTGAAAAAATAACCTCTTGACACAATATATTTAAGACAACCACTAACCTTAAAAGTCCTGAAATAATAATGCACTGCTGTTCTCCCTCTTACCGTGTGCCTACAGGCTAGCATACACATTTTGAATGCACTCTATAAAATTGTATTTTTTTTTCCCTTAGCTCCTCCTCTAATTCCCTTCTGCTGTAAGACACCCAGAAAGCAGCAAACTGCATACAGAAATCCATGCTCATACTTGATTAGGAATTCACATTTCTAGTACTTTTGGTACTAATTCATCAGCTTAATTCCCTTCTCTGACCTGCTTGTTTGCTGCATCCACTTGTTTAGATCTTGTAATACATATTACTTTTTGCCACAGGAACTAGATGGCTGTGCTCCAGAAAGTCCTCAGAATTAATGTAAAATTGTTGCTTGTTAACTTAAGTATTTAAGTCTCAATGATTATGTAATACTCATTATAAACAGCAGGGCAATCAACTTTTCACAAGGGTAGATAGTGATAGGATAAGGGGGAATAGTTTTAAGCTGAAGGAGGGAAGGTTTAGATTAGACATCAGAGAAAAGTTCTTTACCAAGACAGTGGTGAGGTGCTGGAACAGGCTGCCCAGAGAGGTTGTGGATGCCCTGTCTCTGGACGTGTTCAAGGCCAGGTTGGATGGGGTCCTGGGCAACCTGATCTAGTACCAGATCTGGAGGTTGGAGGCCCTGCCTGTGGCAGGGGCGTTGGAACCTGATGATCCTTGGGGTCTCTTCAATCCCAGGCCATTCAATGATTCTATGATTCTATGTAAGCCAGATCTCATATCACCGGAGTTCTGTTACATTAAAATCTTAATTATTATTAGGTTTTTAAACACATAAAAAGAAATAGAGCTACTCTCAGATAACGTATGCAACTCCAAAGTTCCAATAAAGACACGTACAAATAAGGTTAAAAGTAGAATAACATTCTCTAGTGGGAGGGATTTTATCTGGAACAGTTTTATATTTTCATGTAACTTATATTAAGTAGTAAACCAAAAATTACAACATCTTTTCTTTCAGAAATGTGTGTTTATTTTAACAGAGATAGAGGAATTCATCCTTGAATTTAAAGAAGAGGATGATCATTAAGAATGAACCTCACAATGAAAATTTTCAGAAACTATAAGCTTTGTTTAGTCTTTATTTAAGTAAGAAAATGCTGACAGGAATATTATATTGATGTCAAGTAAGAACTGTTATCATTTCTTCACTGGTTCTACAGCTGCTAGCAACACAGAAATAAATCTGAACATTGTTTAATGCCTTTTGGGCAGACAAGCATGATAAACTCTTCCTGGATGTGCAACTTACTGAAAAATCCACTTTCAGAAATCCATTTTCAAAAATAAAACCTTTAAAACAAAGCATTTTTTTCAGTTTCTTACTGGGCATTAAAAATAAACGTTAGGCCACAAAGAAAAATTTTTACATTGGTATTCCTTTAAGTTCTTTCTTGATTAGCTAGCCTCCAGACCTGTACTTCCTACTCCTTTCTTCTTTTTATTAACCCTTTTTTCCAAACTTCATTGCAAAGCATAATTCAGATTTCCATTAACTGCAGGACTGCTAAGACTCTCTAATTTTCTGTTAATTTAGGACGTGCACCCTTCCCTGGTCAGAATCTGCTGTGCTAAGTATGCTCCCAGTCCTTCACTGGGGCATTACACGATCTGTCTTCCATCAGAGCTGAACTCAGGGATTTTGAGTGTCAACAAATTAAGCCAAATGTCATGCAGCTGTCTTGCCTAGCAGTCTTGCTCAACAGGGAGCCTGGCAAGCTCACTTTGGCTGAAATAACCCCCTTAAGATCAGTACATAGTTTCAGACATGCAGACAGGGAGAAAAGCAAGGTCAAGCAACAAAATACTGAATAATTCACAGTCTTGAGACAAAATTTCATGGCTAATGATGCTGACAGACGTTTTTTTCTCCTACAGTGCAAGCAACGACTGTAACTCGCCTAATCCAAGCCAAATGCATAGTATCTACGTTCACTAAATGAAGAGTTGATAAAGCTCAGTAACAGAAGGGACTGTCTCCTTTTGTTTTTCTTTTTTAAATGGGATGCAGGGACATTGTGCTTGATGTGATAACCAACTTAATTTCATCTTCGAGGTTTGTTTGTTTATTACTATCTAGACAGACAAAAAAATTCTAGCTTTGTGCACTTCGGTTCTAATGACTGTGCTATTGAAGTCTTTATTATTCTATGCTGTCTTCTAACTGTTAATGTTTTTTAGACCACAAGTTGGCAAGATCTCTTCAGTTGTTTGCTGCTGTCACTTACAGTTTGTTGTTACTCTAAAGAGTGGTAAGAATTTTAGAGTTATTGATCCTTAGAATACATTTCACCTGTAAAAGATAGTAATAGTAATCTGTATCCTCCATGCAGAGACTTTCTGTATAGAGCAAGGAACACGTTACTAAGAATGAAACTGTGATGCTAGGAGGCCTGAAAAATATCACCCAGGGTGATATTTTCAAATTATTTCACCTCTACATAAAAGTTCTAATAGACTTTATGCATTTTTAAAAAGTAATTTAGCTTTTCAGAATGACATGGAAATTAAAATCTCATTGCGATTCAGTAATATATTTCTTAGGTTATTGTATCTGAAAATGAAATATGAGGTCTACAGCCACTGTAAA
Source organism: Penelope pileata (assembly GCA_013396635.1). Lineage (NCBI taxonomy): Eukaryota > Metazoa > Chordata > Aves > Galliformes > Cracidae > Penelope > Penelope pileata. The sequence continues at coordinate 138,833 of WBMW01003576.1, read as the reverse complement.
ATAGCTCTCAGTACTGGGTACTCTTTTCTTGCCTTAGTATCTGCTATCACTGTAATAGGTGGAGTGCAGAATATTTTCCTGAACTCCTCTGCTCCTATCATAATTCAAGTTCCTCTTAAGCTTATTAACGCAAAAGTAAACCTAATGATATTATAATCCTCTTAGGTTTGTAGCGTTTTTCTTCTGCAAGAAGTAGGGTAGGACTGCTGCTGTGCTAATGAGTCGTTAAATATTTTTTTCAAAAGAGTGAGCAAAAGAGGTCACATGGGCATCATTTAGGATTTTGCTTCAGTATTTTTACAGGATTTCTTTCCTGTTCAGACATAGCCAAATAGTCTTTGAGGATTTTGACACCAGAAACATCAAGTAATTTTGCTTATTATTGTGAAGGTTAAATTGAGATTATATTCCTGAAACAGATTGGTCTTATAAAACACACCACAGCAAACAAAAACATTTTAATCACAGCTGACAAATAGGGTGGTGTACTATTAATACCCTCATAAACGTTCACTGATTAGTCCCAATCAAACACTTGCTTTACTTTATGCATGAGTTATCACATTCACATTTAACAAAGGACTTAAGTGTACTCCATCTAATTCCTCCTAAGCCTACACAAGGTAAGAGCTTACTGTAAATTAAAGATGTATTTTATGATTTTTTAATCTGTAGACAGAATGCACTGATAAAATATATGTATAGCCAGATAGACTTTTTTCTTACCTTTATTTTCTTTTCTTCCATCAATATCCATATCACCTCTAGAAAAAATAAAAGTATTGCTCTCTTTATCTTATATTTTTCTACTTTTTTCATGCATACATGATAAGGATTATTAAGAACTACAAACATTTTGTCATTTTTTATCTGCCCACTCATATCAAATTTTTATAATAATGAAGTGGGAAATAATTTGCATGCTACATTTTCTCAATCAAACAAAATTTGGAAAACCATTTTTTTTATTTTTTAATAGAACAGAAAGCAAAAATAAAATCTGCCAAAGAATGCAACATTTATGGAATGTATATGTCCTACCAAATAATTTAAAACAGTAAAGACTGTCAGGGTATTACAGCACCATAAAAGAAAGTTGTCATGCTAAAATTACTGTTCTATGAGCAAGACTGTTTTCTTGAGTCAGCCATTTTCATTGTAAGCTATCAGTCACTTTCAAGCAGTTCCAAAACATATACTTATTATATAGTGCATGTAGTACGTACAGTACATGACATCTCATTAAACAGCTGAAGGCATTGTGACTGGAAATCTGAAATCATGAAGTCATTTTTAAAAGAAGAAAACAGCTTGTAAGTATTCCCTGTTCACTAGTGACTAGGTAATTTCCGTGTTTGTTACACCTCAGGGACTGAGGAGATTTGGGCCAAGCTTCCTCATGGTCAATTTCCTATATACATATATATATGCTTCAACAATCATTAACAGGCTCAGTCTCTGCCCTGTATAAGCCCGACATGAAAACTGACTCGTTTGGTGCATCAGCTATTTTTAACTTCTTCATACAGATTCCTCAGCCATGCAGATCTCCAGTTTCTGCAGCATTCTTACCTGACCAGAAAGCTAGACTTCAGGGCAGCTGTCTTAACACTGCATCTTGTGACTGCTTGCCACAGATTACATACTTTTCATAGAAGAAACAATAATGGTGACTGAATGTTAAAAATCCAGATGCCATTTTAGGATTTCTGGTGGCTGAAAGGAAGGTGTTTCTCAAGCAAGTTGAAGAGATTAAATATTTCCTTTCATTATAATCAAGATTAGGCAAATGTCAGAGATTTGTAAAAACAGCTCATGAAAACTACTCTCAGAGAATGTCAGAATAATATAAAAACAATTAGAATGTTATTGATATATTGGTAAAGTTTCGCCCTGACATAGGGAAAGCATATACTGCGTATCCCAGTTAAAAAAAACTCTACTCTCAGCTTCAAGATCTGACTGATGAACAAATTTTACAGTCTTCACGGTGTGACATCAAAACTGAAGACCATAAATGCAGCTGGGTCACTCACCAGTCTATATTTATATTTAATTCCTTGTTAATGAAAAGTAATTGCAATTCAAACCTCAGAGTTTTCTTAAAAGGCTGAATTGCAAAATATGCACAAAAAGATACCATGGGGAATATTCCAATACAGCATAAATCTGCAAAATTGTAACTTGAATTTTTTTGCTAAGGTAGCACAGTAAAAGCAGTGACAAGCAGCAAAGGGAGGGCCAGCTGGTGACATGAGAAGTTTGTGGTTTTGTAGCAATGACTTAGCAAATGACTCTGAGGATCTGTACCACTTGGTAGCAGAGAGAGACCCACACATTCAAAACTCAAAGGACCTCCCTATAGATCTTTTACATATCTACACAAATACCATTTGCAAGCTGTGATCTCTATTTACTGTATTTCTGAAATAAATGTTACAAAACTCAATTAAAGATATCACATAAGTCAAGAAGAAACTGCCTGAATCTCTGCAGTATCAAGGCCCAGACTGGTGGTCTATACAAATTTTCTAAATGTTCTGGAAACTGTGAAAAAGCGCTGCTCTCTTTTACAAAGTCTACAAACAGTGTGCCTGTTACACGTGTCACATAACCCTTGAGAGACAGTCTACTTAGACATGGGTATCATTCTTAGTGGTATTTAAGTTCTAATTTTAAAGTGAATAAGTGAATTCAAAGGGGAATACAGGGGACACACACCCTGCAGTTTCAGAGATTCCCAAACAAAGAAGCGGGGATTGTTTGGTTAAACTCAGTGCGGTGTGCCTGCAGTTGTACCTTGTTTGGGTCCAGAGCTAGGGTGAGTTCTGAGCAGTTATCCTATGCAGACATGACCATAGTTGCATAATCTGCAATTCAAGGGTAATATAGCACTTAAAAGTCCAGAATTTATATATTTCTCTTCCAAATTCAGGGCCGAACTTAGTTCAGATGGCATCCCCTCACATACCTAAGATGCAACTGCTGTTACGCTCCTTGTAAAATATGTTGTCAGCCAGCATTTTCTTTTATGAAAAGGCCTCCACTTCTTTCCCCAAAGCTCAAACTAAGAGAAAGAGATTAATTAAATTCTGAGATTATTCAGACCCACATCAGCCCCCAGACAAAGCCCTAACTAACAAATTGTATGCTGTTGTTGGAGTCAGGGAACTTTCTGCTCATTCTCTGAGGCTAAGCCACTGCTCAGGACTTATTACAAAAGCAAAAAGTGATCCATCATCTGTGAAGTAACAGAACTCCACCTCTCTTGAAGAAGGCTTCAAACCTGCCAGATGTTTGTATGAATGGTGTCAGCAATGGATTAGCTACTACTATAGGTAGACAGGCATTGTTGCATGCTCTGTAGGTAATACTACCATCGGAAATGAATCAATAGCTTTGACCCACTGGGCTTCCAAGCTATTCAGGTTTCAATTAGCGTTAGTATTATTTTCTAAAAACTCTGCGGTTCATTAGCAAGACTTGACAGTCCTGACAGCTGGTGCTTTGAAGCACTCCTGTGCAGTATTCTTCAGTGACCTTGATGAACCTTTTAAATCACTTTAGCTCTATTTTGAAGAACAGATTGTCCATGCTGAATATATAACCTGCACTGCTACTGAGGCAATTTTCTTGGCCAGCTTCTGTCTCTCAATTTCTGAACATCTGCTGCTCAGAAAATTCAAGTCGTTACCTGCATATTGGGTGAACTTAAAGGTAACCAAGTCCATAAAACATAATTTGCCTTATTTCTCATGTAATATAGAGTAGAATATATAGTTTTCTAATTCTTTCAGCACTGTATGTTACATAATGAAACTAAGGAAAGTGAAATTTTGATCTTGTAAACGCAAAGTCATCAGTCTCTGAAACTGCAACAGAAACCTTTACTGTCATGTCCTAGGGGGAAAAAAAAAAAAAAAAAGGAAATATGGCTTCTTTAAAATCTTAATACTTTGTGTAATTTGAGTGCTGTTTCTATGCCAACTGGCAGTATCCTGCCTTGCAATCCTGTATTCCTTCCTGACTCTCATCCTCATCTTTGTCTGACACTACAGAGTAGGGATTTTTGGACTACTGCCTAGACCATCAGCAGAGACGCTTCTCTTCTTTGTCTTTCCAGTATGAGCTAAGTGCTCATAAGTCACATTAACTAGAACTGAGGCAAAGGAACAAATTGAACAAATAGCTATAATTGCCAGCAGGGAGAGCAGAGACCTGTTTATAATTGCTCAGTTTGCTGATTACATGGATGTTAACATGACTCACTCCAAAGCAATTACATTGTAGATTCTGACAGGTGTGATATGGAATTGTTGGTTTTAGCAAACATCTCTAGCACAGTTACTCTGGTCGACCTTGGGAAGTCCATGTCAGCATTTAGTACCGTGACTCTGTACTTAAAGTTGTACTCCCTGATCTTTCTCAAAAAACTGAACTTTAATTCAGTCCATCCATTATTACAAAAAAAAAATCCTTGGTTGGTCTGATATCAATGATATTTTTGACTCTTTCTCAGAATGATTGTTCATAAAAACTTTTGCAGACTATCTTGTTTTATAACCCCCTTTTTTGATGCCTAAAATGGAGCTGAGGTCGGCCCGAAAAGTGATCATTACACTACAATTAATCATCTACGCAGAATATATCCCACTTTCTCATGCCCAAAGGGAATAAAATTTGAGCATTAATTCAATTATTCCTTTTCTTCCTTTTACAAAGCTGACTTTTCCATAACAAAGCCTCAGCTGCTTCCATACCAGCCTGCTCAGCCTGGAAGTTCTGCAGTCTTCACAGCCAGTCATTCAGCAAGACCTTCTGTGCAGTCTAATCTGTGTAAACAGGACTGCATACCTTCGGGGTCAAAGCTCACTGTTGTCTGGCCTCAACATTTTTCCAGTACTCTGAGCCCAGATCTGTGTACAGAAGACACACATTGACCGGATTTAAAAGTGGATTTGGGTTCTTAATGTGTTTATATATTTTTGACAAGTATTCTAGACCAGTTCACCTCTGTTTTGAGCTAGAACCTAACGTGCAATAGAATGGAGAAAATAAAATGTAACAATGACATTAGGGTCCAAAAAATAAAAACACTTCCTGCTCCTTACAGTTACCTGTTTATATTGCAAGTATTAGTGGGCGTCTTTCACAAGCTTTTCCTCCCTTTTGTTCACAAATTTTTACAAGTTAATTTCCTCAACCATTATCTCTAGTAACAGTAACTCAGGACTTTTGAGGTGACATTTTCACTTCTGTTGAAAAATGCCTGATTTTTCTTATGTCTCAACATTTCCTCACAGAACTCCCACACAATATCTGGGAGACTTGGTTAGCCAAGGCCTTTTCACAATGCCATTTCCATTCTCTGACCGCATGTCAAACTCTTGAAGCTTAACAACTTGTAATCAGCAAAATTTTGCTGACTTGCAAATGAAGATAATGATTTGGATACCAAGCTAGAATATTTCAAAATTGGACCATTTGATAAAAATCAGTGTATAAACCATCTTAAAAATCAAGCACTATAAATGTATCCCTACTTGGCACTAAAACTAAGGGAAATAAAAATGTGCACTTTCTAGTTTATCACTTGGCTTCTACACACATCCATTTCAGGAAAATTCAATTAATTGAATGTCTATGAAAAAATCTTTTGAACAGGGACATAAACTCAGCTGAAATAAACTCATTTTTCTTGCAGGAAAATGTTTGAGGAATATTTGTTCTTTCTTTGCCAATTTCTGGTATTTATTGACCTTCAGGTGAATGTAAAGTAGACTGCAGTTAACACTGCAAATGAAGCCTTAACACTGCAGTCTTGTCGTAAAGTTTAGACTACCAGAATTTAAAATAAAATAATAAAATAATAATAATTAAAAAAAAAAGTGACAGAGAATGACCAAACACATTTTGTGCTCTAAATTGTGAGTACAGTGAGTACAACTCCTAGTCAAAATCAGACTGATTCACTCCCAACTGTTCAAAATGTACCAGGAATAACAATGTTCTAATAACTTCTAATGGAAAAACACACTCTAATAAAAATAATTATTGAATTATATATTGGAAATGTTAGCAAAGGCAACTAAATTATCCCCACATTACTAGCAGATGCACAGGAGACTTGTATTGTCCAGAGAATGTGGTAAGTGACTTAAGTGAAATACTTGCCTTACACAGCAGTCTTTCATAGCATGCTATAACTAGTAATCTACCCAGGATCAGAGCCAAAGAGGGATTAACCCATCACAGAAAAACATTCTATTTTAGGCTGCAGGCACAAATGCCTAGTGACTGAACACACTGAGCTTTGAGCAATATGCCACTGCAGTTTGCTGCTTGATGAAAAAGAATGCTATAATTTATCTTAAGCTCATAATACTGTGTTGATTCATCACACCTGTCAAATTGATGTTAGCATAGTAAACTGGTAAATCAGACGCATCTTCCAAAACTCTTGTTTGGTGACTCCTGCAGTGTTAAAAAACACAGCTATGGCTTTGCAACAGCTTTATTTCAATGTAAGAAGAATCAGATCCTTCCTACCATCTCAGAAGTTCCCACATACACAACAGAGAATATAGGCCTGCCAACTGATCAAACATTTTATTCCTTTATTGAAATGACTATTGAGCCGCTGATACAAGTAACTGTAGTCCTCAGAGAGCTATGCTTTAATCTTTGTACTAGAATACATAAATTTGATACATGAATTGGAAAATATTTCTCTGCGAGGGGTATGTGGAAGCTTTTTGAATTGTTATCTGTAACAATGACACAATGGTTTTGTCTAGTCTTCTACCTTTGATAACACTGTAGACGTTAGCTATTGATCACAAATGATTCTCTATACAAAGCAAATTCAAAAAATTAAAAGGCTAAACTGTTCTGTAAATATCCCCAACACCTCCATTTTAAGGGTTTGTTTTATAGGCTGTAATTTTCCCATTTATTTATCAGTAATACATCTTATTCAAAAGTATGTAATTCAGGATCTCCACAAATCTCCATGCGCTATAAGACTGCAGTCATTTCCTTTGGATCACTTTCATACCTGCATGAGCCAAGGGATCTGACGTAACACTGCAGTGGTTCAAAAACACTGTTCAGCTATCGAGGGAAGTGCTCAGAGCGGGAGGGGAGTTATATAACTCTAAAATTCTAGGTATGTTACCTTAAAAGCATTTTGATCAGCATTCTTCAGATGATAGATCAAGGAATATGATTTTTAGACCCAAAAGTCATATTGAGACTAAAGTGTTTCAAGTTACTTTCTAAAATACACATCCTTTTTGATTTATTCCAATTATACTTTGCTATTCTTGATTTTAAAGCATAGTGTAGAGAGCTCTCTGGCATTTGAATGATCAGTCAAGATCCCCATCCAGTATAATTTATCTGCACTCAGCTAACAGTTTAAATGAGCTGAAAACAAGACATTATCTGAATTTGTAAATTAATAAAATAGGTATGGAAATCGATAAGACTATTTTCATATGCTTTTATAAATTAGATTTACTTTCTATAGAACCATTTTTCATCTAATGCAGTAGAGGAATGAACAGCTATTCCCTATTTTGTTATATCTTTGTGAAGGAATGTGTGGTACTGTCTTATTTACTGCGCATCAGTTGATCTCTTTTCTGAAAACACATTTACCTCCTTGTGTAGTTCTTCTGTTTGTACAGCTTGTGTAGTTCTCTACAAACATTACTGAGCATTGTACCACTGTAGTGAGCTGGCATTCTTATTCACAGATACATAAAGTCAAAATTCTGTGCTAGTTTGGATACCCAGTTTCAAACAATTGTGTAAAGAATTTATCAATATATGCCATCATTTGTATACAAAACACAGGTTTTTGCTTCTAAACACACTTTCAAATGTCCAGCAAGTGGTCAGCTCAACTTATGTCTTCAGAAATTAATAGTCCCATGTGGACACAGCCTAAATTTACACAAAAACAATGTGACAGAACTAAGGATAGAAATCTGTTCCACAGAGTGATTCTTTTTTTTTTCTTTTTTGGAGGGGAGGGGGCAGCTTGCCATTCCCACTCTATATATCTCTCAAATTCTCCGACAAATAGAACAGTTATCCCAGAGATAGCAAACTAATTCAGCCATAGTACAGATCTACCTGGTGCATTGAAGTCAGCATGGCTGAGGGGAAAGTGGTGTGTGATCACGTCATTTTAGATCAGAGCTCCAAAGATAACAGAACTCAAAGGGCCCATCTTGATCATCCAGTCTGACAACCAGTATAGGAACGCGCTGTGGGAATGGCCCAGGATGAATCCCCTATCAAAATGCATAAGTAGAGAGGTACAGAATTAAAAATGTGTGGGCAACTTCCATTCTGACAGTCCACAATTTTGAATGCTTCTTTTTGCAATGCACATCTTTTTCAGGAGAGAAGGAAGGGTAGAACTGTTTCATGTTTAATTCTTAGCTCTTGACTTCTGAAGCAATCAGAATTATCTATAAATATCCTCCTGAATCAATTTCCTTCCCTCTGGGGTGTATAGAATAATGGCTTTGCAGCGTGCCAGTGAAGTGACCATGTTGTCTCCTACAGGAGATGCCAAGAGGCGGGCTCTGGAAGCACTGCACCAGATGAAGACATATCTATCGTGGGGCAGTGAATGAGGCTGGGGAATGGGGACACGGGGCCACGCTTACAGCTGGGGAAGAGGGGGCTGGGAGGGAAGCAGAGCTGGGGATTTGTTGTATTCTCTGCATGCCACAGTTACTGTGTTTGCAGTCGGTGGCATGTGTTCCTTGGAATTATGCCCACCTTTGTGACTATTTTGCTACTTTATTTACTAATAGACTGAGTGCTGTTTCTAAATCACTTGCCAATTTTAGGGGCAAACACGCCACTACAGCATTTATAAATGAGGCAGCTTGGCTACTTCCACCTAGGGAGGTATCTGATAGACATTGTTTCCCTGTTGATAGTAACTAACAAGCAGTAGAACTTGGCAATCACCCTGTATGTATTAAATATCAAAACTCAGTGTCATTGTCTTGTCACGATAGGGAAGACTGAGCACTCAGCAAATGGCAGGAGGAATTCCTTCTGCTCTTCAGCTGAAGGAGTTGATACACTGAGATTTTGCACCCCAGATGGCAGGTTAGGCATTGCATGAGATGTGCACCAAGCCCCAGTTTTGTCAGTCACATGGTTCTCCTCCCAGTCTCCTAAGGGATCTATTTCCCACTGTGTTATTTCTTCTGGATATACAACTTCCTATAAAGCATAGTCACAATATTAAAAGCTCGCAGTTGTGGGCCAAATTCTGCTTTCAGGTATACTTGAATAAATCTGGAATTCAATAGCTAGACATTTTTCGGATCTGAGTATGTGAATAATCTATTTCTCTCATCCAAATGTCTTTTAATTCAATCAACCAAGACATTTGATCCTAACCATGTACATTTGCTTTGCAAAATGAAATGGAAATGGCCAGCATACAAGCCCTAGTACTTCAAATACCATTTCACCCACAGCCATCATGCAGTTGATGCTGTGAAAGTAAGTGCTGTGATTGGGGGATGGGGTGCAGCCCTGTCTGAACATTCCTTACCTAAGAAGGGAAGAGATCTTTCTTTCTGCTGCTATTCATCTGTCAGTAGAGCTGGAGGGACCAATTCAAACTTAAGAGCTAAATTTAATCTGAAATGATCAATACCCTGGAACTTGTCATGTCCCAAAAGATTAGGCCAAATGGCAGCATCATGTATTCTGAGCTCGTGTTGCAAACCACTGTGTAGTTACTAATTCTATTAGAGAAAGAGTGTATTTCCTCCTCCTCACCCATTTCCAGTGGATTAGCCTATGCTAATGAATTTGACATTTAGCCTTCAGAGAAGAAATGGCTAGTAATATACAGAAAAACCTTATTTGAAAATAAGCAAGAATGTATTTTGCAACTCTGTTATAAGAGAAAATGTTTTACAATCTAAATATGTAATGTTTTTATCATCAATAAGTGAATTTTTAAAGCCAATATTTGTCCCTGAATACAAATCCTTTAATGACACAATGCACACAAAGCTATGTATTGCAAGCCTATGGGCTCACCCATCGTCACACAGTTTTATTCAAGACTGGGGTCTTAGTTATTTTCCAATCATCACCCCAGCATGGATCTAAAAGACACTGTGTCACTGTTCTTGGCAGCTCCTTTTAGTGCAATATGCAGAAATGAGATTTGGATTCTTTGGATTCTGAGTGATGTGACAGCCAGTTTGGATGAAGCTTTTTCTAGAGCCTAGATTATTTTTTCTATGTTTCAGAATTTTTGTTTGTTTGTTTTAGTTGGCTGGTTTGTTGGTTTTTGTAACACTGGATTCTTCCTGTACGGCACCTGATATGGAATAACTGAATTATGTAGGAAAGGATTGAGTTCTCAGTATTAGTGGCCTACAAAAGCTAGGAGTTAAAAGAAAGCTTGTTTCTAAGATACTGCATGAAGATAATATATTATTGGCCCCATAGAATCAGATCACTTGTAAAATGTTGATTTTTTTTTCACTTTTCATCCTATCAGGGTGCTTGCTGTGTCTCACGTCTTGCTCTAGACAGCCCTTTTCACCACAACTTTACTCAAGACAAACTATCTTTATTGTTACCCAGTGCAAAAATTAAACCTGAATACCTGTTAATAAAATTCAGAGAATTGAGGAATAACTCTTTAAGACGTATTTCAAAAATTGTATAGATATATGGCAATTTTCTGTACAGTTGTGACTGGTTTAGTACATTCACAGAACATTTAGACTCTAAAGGGATAGGGACCATAATGCTAATATTGTGTACAGGACCATCGGACATCAGGAGAATCACACATCATGAGTTATCACAATCTGGTGACCTATTATGCCTTTTTTTGCTTAGCTAGTATTAGTGGTCCATATACTGGCCCAGATAAAGCACACTTACATGCAGTGCTGGCATCAGTGGTATTTCAGGACAGATTCTGATCAAAAGGGATATTTTAAGCTATGCAGTTTTCTGAATCAGAGCCATGGGCATACATTCTTGAAACCAATCAACGTTCTAATTACATCTGTGAGAAAAAATAAGTATGCACCCTGAAATTTGATAAAGGAAACTTTACTCCACTGAATTCAACTGAGTTTCAGCACTTTCAGAATACTGAAAACTCTTGAAAATGTTCAAAGTCAGTGTGTATATATATATATTCACATTCACTTATTTAAAAAAGATAAAAGAAATGACATGCAAAATCAAACATACATCTATAGCTACACTCGAAGAAGTACAATTTCTTGTGTGACTCTACACTGAAGTAGATATCTCTAAATACACTAATAGTGTAAATATATAAAATGCATTATTATTATTATTTGAAACTAGCTCCAGATTATCCCAAATTTTAACATGAAAACATAATGTATCTTTTTTACTGTTTGCTGAGAAATCAAAGATATTGGAAACAAAAGGAAAAGGCAAAGACCAATATGGACAGATAGCTGAGCTGCAGCCACATGTCTAACTTCACTTTCTACTTAACATCCAGTTGTTAGGCCAACTGTAGAAGCAACTGGTCCGCTTGGGGCCCTCTTTTGCTTCTCTTTGTTTTGATATGACTGACATGGCACTCTGTTAACAGTTCTTCCTCTTTGAATAGCTGACATGTAGACTATGTAGAAGGTTCTTTAAAGACAAACTAAAGAAGAGAGGGAAAAAGCCTGAAGAGAAGGACCACCTGTTGTCTGTAGTGCCATGAGTTCCCACTCTTAAAAAAAAAATTCTTTGAAACAGTTGTTTCATTATGTACTTCTTTATTTATATGAAGGGTGTCCAGTTTTGAGCACTGCCATCCATCACAAATGGCAGCCATTTCAATAATCAGTAGAGAGAAAAAAAAACACATTTTCTGCTCTGTTTTGTAACTGGCATTATCACCAGGCTGCCCAGTGATAAACATCTAGCAAGAGCTAAATTCTCCTTTATGACTAACAAATGAATAAGCGCATCCACTTCAAGATACTACTTAGCTATCCACTCAGTCTGAGCACACATAACATTCATTAATGAGACCATCCAGTTCTTGCTTCACGTAAAGTCAATGTCACAATTGTTTTAGTGTGTAATGTCATAATGAAATTTGCTCCAGTCTCACTCAGCTGCTGCTGCCTTGAAAACATCCCTGCTTGTTTTTTTAAATTTGTAGCACAGATGACAGCAAAGCAAGTCCACAGGAACTGACCTCCTCCTGCAGCATCTCACAAAAAGAAATAGCCATGTGAATCTCAACTGTCTTCCTGATGAACAGTTCTGAGTTCTGTTTTTCAAATTCATGGCTCATCCCCAAGTTTTCAAGAGAGTACCATTCTGTACTTGATCCTTTGTAAACATTTTATTACCCAGCTTCTGAATCTGACCAAAGACATGCATTTCTGTAAACCTGTACTTCTACATCACATAATGTACAACCATCCAGAGACACTGTGGTTCATCCCACTGTCGTTCATCTCAAGCAGAGCACCCAGCTAACACAGCGAGGGTATTCACCTAGCTTACAGAGCTGTGGCATGTAAACAGAACCTATCAAATGATCAAATGTTATTCTTATGCTGTTGATGGCAAAAAGAACTCTATCAAACCAAATAAGGCCAGGATCTAACCATAAATATATTTCAGCCATTTAAGTGGGAGGGAAGCATGCAACGTCCTTTTTTAAAGCAAAATCATGGTGATAGTTAATGATTTTTCAGGGTCAAAAAGAGAACTCTAGCCCTTAGGACTCTCAGAAATACCACAGAGATATAAGCGTAAGCACAAGGCTTTAAGGAAGATTTAACTAGCACATGAAATGGTATTTTGCATCACTGAGCATTTAAATACAGGGATTTAGTTCCCTAAATGTTAACAGCCACTACTCTGAAAAACTGGGTTAATAAGAAAATGTTTGAAAAAGTATTTGAAATCCAAGTGCATTTTCTTGAAGTCTGTGATGTTTCTCTCAATGCTTTAAGCCCCATATAGAACTAGAAGTCTGTTTCTGTGAAGAATGCAGAGAGCTTGCTACAACTTACATCTGTGTCTGCCAGAAAATTCTGACTGAGAGCTTTAATGGCCAATGGTTCCACATATGTTTCTGTCAACATGATCCTTGACTCCAACTGCGTCCTACAGAGAAATGCTTGAACACACGAGAGCTACAGCTGAGCCACACAATGACAAAGGCAAAGCTGACACAATACTCCTGTTTTAGAATTGAGACAATATCTTAATTCATCATCTAAAATAGAAGACATACTGCTTAAATAGAATGCCATGATTCATAGCTGGATTTCCATCGTGTGTTTTTACATGAGGCAGCAAGTAAATTTGATAGGATTCTATTAATTACTATATTTCAATTTTGTTCTAAGGTTTCTATTGCATGAATTCTCAGTTTGAAATCTACTGTAACTTGCTTTATTGCATTGTTGGTTTACCTGCTGTGCCTTTCAGCTAAACTTCCTTCTATTTTCCCACATACAGAACATTGTCATCTCATCCATAGCTAGGCATACTAGCACACATTAAGGATAACCTACAATATTCTACAAGTTGTGAGAGACATTCACATCAGAGAGCTTGTGTTCACTTACCCTTTTCAAAGATGTGGTCTTACAAACTCAGACCTCATTACAAGAGGCAGGCTAATATGAAAAATCTGAGTCAAAATCAGGCAGAATCAGCATTGTGGTCTGAGATTTTGTTTGAATTTTAAATCAAAACCTGGGTCATAAATTCCTATTAAGAAAATCCAGCTGTCACTCCATTCTAATCATACTGCCTACTGATAATGAAAAAGAGAAGAATTTTCTTGGGCAGAGCAGGTGTTAGAAAAAAAAAGCAGTCAGTCTGAGCCCCAAGCCCAGGACATGGTTGTGTTCCACTGGGTTAAGTTACTAAGAAATCCAAATCATTCAGTGCATGGGTGAAAGGAGGGAGAGGCCTGTGCCTTTCTCCTCAGGCTCCCCATTAGTCCACCACTGTCCCTCCTCTTTGAATAGGTTTATCAGCAAATTTAAACAACAACCAAGAGTTATTCATGATGACAGCAGGTGCAAAGTTGTTAAAAATATACAGAATTTCATTGTGGAGGTGGAGAGACTGTCTTCGCTGAACAGAGACAGAAATCTTAGCAGCCCAATATTTTTGGCCACTGCTTGCTATATTATAACACATAGTTTAGGAACCCCAATCCCTGTTGGCCTTGATTTGTCTTTGTTGACCTTGTTGAAAATCTTTTAAATATAACTTTTTAAAATAAAAGTGTAAGGCCTTTTTTTTGTTCCTCTTGAACAAATCTCTCATATTCAGAGATAGGAAAAGAGAAATGTTTTGTCCACCTGCTATCTATTCACGAGGCCAAGTTGCCTGGGGTAGCTAAAAAAAAAAAAAAAAAAATTAAAAAAAGCATTCCATAACTCCTCATGGATTCCAGAGGATTGCTTAGCCAAGCCAAGATTTGCAGCTTTCAGCTGCTCCTGTGGATTCATGTGGCAAAGTGCTAAGAAAATGCCATACCAGCCATTCCTTCAGAGCAGATGGGTAGAGATATATTCACTAATCATCACAGAAACTTTTATAGGTGTTTAAATCCTCTTTATAAAAACAATTTGCTTTTCAGCCATTTACTGAACAGCTACTAAGCTGAACATCTTCTACACATTCAAATGTTTGCTTTCTCCCCAAGATCCAGTTGGGCAATAAATGACAGTGGCCACAAGGTGCTCCCACAGCAGCTGCAACTCCCAGATCTGACTGCTAAAATTGCCTAGTATTTTACAGTTCTGTGTTTTCAAAAGCAAGGTAAGTAATGACTATGTAGAACATAATATCTTAAAGTGGGATTTTTTTTTGTCATAGCCTAAGTTTTCTCCATGGTAATAAAATTTACCTAGCGAAATGCACACAGGCCAAACTAAGAAATGTATCAGGAATGACTCTTTGACGTAAAGCTGTATTTTGCTTCCTAGCCACATATCTAAGTGTTTAATCTAATCTTGAAAAAGGTCTGAGTTCCTTGGCTTCTCTGAAACTTTCTGAAAATATATGAAATAAATTAAAAAAATGTATCCTAAGATTCAAATTACCCTTTCAATAGCTGAAGGCAGATAATACTTGAAAATACTCATGCATTTAATAGTCATTTTTCCTGGTTCTAAGCCAAAGGGAATGAATACATAATTTCTTCTGGATGTAGTGAAGAAACAGTGAACACGTGGCTCCGCATTCGCTCAAAATCACTGTTGTTCTCTGCAATTATTTTCATCCTCCATCATCAAGTCAGTACACTGATGACTTAAA
Source organism: Penelope pileata (assembly GCA_013396635.1). Classification (NCBI taxonomy): domain Eukaryota; kingdom Metazoa; phylum Chordata; class Aves; order Galliformes; family Cracidae; genus Penelope; species Penelope pileata. The sequence goes on along the minus strand of WBMW01003576.1, from coordinate 123,491 downwards.
ATATCAAAGCAGATAAAGGTAGCCCAGTTCTGTACTTTCACTGTCACCAGAGGTATTGGCGACAGCAGAGACTTTTGTACTTGTCTGCATGGTACTTATCCTTGCCCATTATCCAGCCAGACCCTAAGTAACCCTGTTGTACTGTAGTGATTTTCTACTGAAATCACCAAAAGAGATCGAAACAGACAGCCTTCATGTCTTATGTTCAACATGATGTAAAACTTTAGGTTCTACTCCTGGTTGCTACATTACTGTCAGTACTATTATTAAAGAGTATTATTAGCACATTGCTGCTACTTGTTTTGCACTTGTTGTGGTTTGAGCCAGCAGGCCTGAAAACACCACACAGCCTTTCGCTCACCCCCCTGCTCCTCCCAGCTGGGATGGGGGAGAGAATCAAGAAAAAAAAAGGTAGAAGTCATGGGTTGAGATAAAACTATTTACTAACAGAAAAGGAAAATAGAAGAAAATAACAGTAATGGTAATTATATACAAAACAAATGATTGTACAAAACAATCGTTCGCCGACCGCGAACGATGCTCAGCCAATCCCCAAGAAAACAGGCCTCCCAGCCAACTTCCCTTCCTTATATTACATGATGTCATATGGTATGGAATATCCCTTTGATCAGTTTGGGCAGCTGCTCTGTTCTTGTCCCCTCCCAGCTCCCTGTGCCCCTCCTAGCCCCTTCACTGGCAGGGAGACACAAGGAGCTGAGAATGAAAATGTCCTTGGCTCTGTTCAATGCTGCCGGCTGTTATCAGCCTTGTTTTCCTTCTAGAACCAAAACACAGCTTTGTACCAGATACTACGAGAGAAAGTTTCAGTTAGAAACTAAGACAGCACTATTTGCTATTCTGCTCCTTTTTAGGTTTCTCTCCTGTGTTTATTTCCAGTTTGAGGAAATTTCCTGCTGAGTGAATTTAACACCATTAATCCTTGCTTTTTCATAAACCAGATCAAACTTTCTTTATTTCAGCTATTTACTTTTTCAGACATTTATTGCATTATCAGCAGTGTATCTGCTTTATATTGCAAGACTTGATATTTCTTAAAATTCACTTTAAAGCAATAAATAAAAATAGCTTAAGACACCATCTTGTGTCCTCAAGAAACAGTGTCATTTGTTTACAGCTAAGAATCATTACAGCAGCTGCATACAGTCCGGGACTGAAGACTATTATGCCATAGTATCACAAGAATGTTATCTCTATTTGTAGCTGCAGATATATTAGAGCTATCAGTCAGAAAGAAAATGTCTGCATGAAATTTCTGATGAGTGAAACAGATACTGACACTTAAAAATCTGGCACCTAAAATTGCAAGAGAAACTGTGATAGAAACAAGTCACAGAAATAATCAATTTCTTAAGAAAATTAGGAACCTAAAATCAAGAAAGACAATTTGCCCCAGCAACAGCAGAACTGAGAAAGCATGCTTTCCAATAGATTTGTAACTTTTATCCCAGTCTCTTTCCCTGCTGCTCATTTCATTATAATAACTACAGCTCCTTCTGTCTCCCTTTGAAACCTCCTCTGGGAGACAGACAGTACAAGCCGTGGCTTGTTAGCAGCTACATTTGCACTGATTTGCCAGGGAGTTCTTAAATAAAGAGTAAGGCAGCTGAGCTTGCAGTCAGTGAGAGCTCATATTTGGTCTTGCTTTCTGTCTCATTCTGCCACTTCCCCTCTGTTAATTTTCTTGAATCTTCTAGGAGCTTAATTCTATTTGAGATCTGTTTATGTTTCAGATTTATTTGAAATCATAGGTAGGAGTCAAAAATAGTTAGGTGAGGAACAGATGACAGTAGACAGACAGAGTTTGATTGTGTAAGTCTATTGTCTTTAGAAAACTACGACAAGAAATACTGTCTTTCTCTGGATTAGACAGCTGTGGCACAGTTAAACTGGAATGGCTCTGGAATTAAACTTTCCAGGTACCATTTCCAATAGTCACCTGCCACGTAGACACCCTATTCTTTTAATTTATTCATGTAAGCACAGCCAGCAAGTGTAAGTAAATTAATGGGAATCTTAAAGAAGTGGCAATGTCTTGTCTGAGCATGATAGTATAGGATAAAATTAAGTTGAATAATATAGTAGATAGAAGTGGATGGTATCTCAGGTCACCAGTGGCACTGAAGGCTTCTTACCTTCCCACAGGGGGTTGAAAGTGACTCAGATTCTTTTGAGTTTTCAACTAGAAGAGTAGTGGATGTGCACAAAAAAATTCACAATCTATATGGACTGATGATAGAGCCAAGCATATTCCTACACCTCTTTTTAAGGAGGTGGCACATGGTGCTCCTCTGACGTAGGCTGACATCACTCTTCTTATAGCCAGCTTGAGCTCCATTTCTCTTGGAGAAGATGCATCAAGCTCTAGAGCAAGTCATGGCCCAGAAGCAGCCAAGGTTGTTTGTTAACTCTGAAAAGTAATTTACGCTACATTAAGTTGAGATATATCCTTTGCATCTAATCCTTTCACTATCTTTCTCTTTCTCTCCTCAAAAGCTAGCAAAAATTTAATTCAATTGCAAAATTTTGTCAAAGATGGTAGACAGTGATTTGATGTGCAAGTAAGCTTCAAAAGTAAATCTAGGAGCAGATGGCTATAGGGAGTGGAGACAGTTGTGGAAATGGGTGTTGAAAGAGATGGAAGTGGAGAATGCCTTGTGATGAGAGATAGACAGAAGCCTGCAAAAGTATAGGACTTTGAAGAACAAGCAGATGACATGGAACTTGGAGAAAGGAGAAGCTGAAACTTCAGGGAAATAGTTGGAGATCCTTTTGCAAGTCGTAACATCAGATAGTTGGTAGCATAGAAGACAGTAGGAGACAAATAGAGACTGAGTTTTGGACAAAGAGCATTAAAGAAATGAAGAAGGGAGCATAAATTATGGGAGAATATTGCTGATATTGTTTTACATCAGAAAATATTTTATTCGAAATGGGTTTTTATACATATATGCATACTTGCGCATATATATAAAAAATTAAGTACAGTCATATTGCACCAAATAAAACTTCGTTAGCACTACCTTTTTAAGACATACAGAGAACAAGAATACAAGAGTTGAACTTATCCAGTTTATTATCTCAATTTCCAGCAGTCTGCAATTTAAAGATGTTCTGAACCAGAGGTTAGACCAATATTGTTGTGTTCAAAGTCCCAAAGAAGTTTACTTCCACAAATCTATCAAGTCATTATATTTAGAGTATAAAAAGGTTTCTTGGCAAAAAGCTCATTTTCATAGTGAAATGTACAATTACTTTATGTAATTCATTTAAATGCATCACTTTTTCATTTAATGATTTCCACATGTTGTCAAGATTAATAAAATATAAATCAAAGTTTGCATTTTATTCTGCTCTGTTAATCTTTCCTTTATTGTTGCACTTACTATTCTTAAGTTCTTGCTGATGGAACTAGGGAATTTTCATTTTCAACTTGCTTTCAAGAGCAGGCTTTTATTATTTTCAGAAATAATTTATGTCAGTATAGGAACTGATATCAGTTATATTAGAATTCCATTCTGAGAATTACATTTTCTAGATGTGGAAGGATGGAAAAGAAAAAAAAGAAAAAAAGAAAAAGAAAAAGAAAAAAAGAAAAAAAGAAAAAAAGAAAAA
>WBMW01003576.1:97528-119363 GCA_013396635.1 Penelope pileata | reverse complement strand
AAAGAGAAAAAGAAAAAGAAAAAAGAAAAAAGAAAAAAGAAAAAGAAAAAAGAAAAAAGAGAACATCTTCAAATCTATACAATATGCAGAATCCAGAAGAAAGAACAGCACAGTAACCTGAGCATGGATGGCAATGAAGTGTTGGGAGAATACTGTCTTACGTGCATGGAATTCTTGGGCATGATGGAAGAATATAGAAAAAAATGAAAATAGCTTCTCAAGGGATTCCTGAGAGACAGTTGCAGCTATGTGACCAGACGGGGCAGAATTTGAACCAACTGCTTTGAAAAGAAGATTCAAACTGTGTGAAAAGAATGGGTCAATGTCCTAGTTTCTAACAGAAGTTACGCTTCTCGTAGTGTCCAGTATGAATTTATCTTGTACCTCAGAGATACTGATAACATCCTGGCAGTGTTGAGCGGAGCCGAGGACATAACTCACTTCCGCATTCCTCTGCCAGTGAGATAGTTAAGGGGGGCATAAGGAGCTGGCAACTGGGAGGGGACAGGACCAGGGCAGCTGACCCAAATTGACCAAGGAGCTATTCCATCCCATATAACATCATGTGATTGGTTTGTTGCGTTTCCGGGTTCCGTTCGTTACGGAAGGGGCTAGCCGGGAGGAAGGGTCACCAGTGGCTGTGAGCCCTTGCTCTGCGTATCCTCTTTGTGTATATATATATATATATATGTACTGTTATTTCTTTTGTTCTCTTTACTATTTTAGTAAATAGCATTTATCTCAACCCACGCATTTTACTGCATATCTCTCTACTTCTCTCCCCCGTCCCATTTGGGGAGGGGGGAGGGTGAGTGAATAACTGTGTGGAACTCAGCTATCTGCTGAGTTAAACCATAACAGTCAAGCAAGGATATGGTGACTGTAAATCACCAAACCCAATCCAAATACTTCACTCCAGTTCTAGCAGATTCTAGACAAATGGCCAGGTATGGATCAAAGAAGAATAAAATGAGAGCAATGTTTTATGACTAACCTCACTGAACTCAATGACAGAAATTCCTTTTACCTTGTGACAGTGCCCGGGGCCCTAAAAGGAATGACTTGGCAGTGCTAACTGCCTTGAGTGACATAAAATATTAAGACATCAAGAGAAAAGGAAAGTAATGATCCTCCATTAAGCCAGAAATGAAAGTGGTTCCTCTCATCCCAAAATAAAAATGAGGAAAAACATTTTCCATGAAATTTGCAAAGTTTTTGTTTTCATTTGCTATGTGTCCTTTTGAACATATGTGAACAAGAAATGATAGTATTTTCAGAATGCAATACAACTCTTAATTGCATTTATATGATGAGTCGTACTAGTAGCTTTGTTTAGTCGATACAATACATTTGAATGTTTCATAAGCAGTAAAGTAGTTCAGAATTGTTATAGAAAGAAGTTATTCCATAGATACCATGTAAATCAGGAATTCTAGAGACTTTTCATGTCACTTTATGAAGAAAATATTTTTTTAAAAAAACGAATTCATTGGATTATGAACTCTAATATTATATCCCACCTCTTTGCAAAAGGAGAGGTTAAATTTTGTCTGGTTTTAACTGCACATCTAGGTTTCAGATCCCTCCCATTCCTGATTTACACATCATTGTGACCACAGCTACACATAATCAAGGTTAATATTCACAGAAAAACAGACCATAAAAAACAGATCAGAAATGAGTACGTTCCTCACTTTTGGAGCTGCTCTACAGAGGGCAAAAAGTTTTCTATTGAGAGGCAGGCAAGCTGTTACCTGACTACATCCAGCCTGCTGCACAGCCTTACGAGGTTTTCCACAGTTTACTTACTCCACAAGCTAAATTTTACCTTTAACAGAGCTTTGGAAGCCAAAGGCAAGCAACTTTTTTTTTTGGGGGGGGGGGGGGGAGAGGGGAGGGGGATGGTTCCTGGTGTGCCTAATGTGTATGAACAGCACAGAGGCTCCTATTTGACATTAGCAAGTTTTCTTCACCTGTTAATGAGGTATTCCAATCCTATGATACATTTCACTAGAGTTTTTAATCACTGATACTTTACCATGGATCCAAGGAAATTTCAATGGTACTGTCAAATGCTTTTACAAATAATGGTTCCTACTCTATTGCCTGGTCCTGTCTCAAATATCTTTCAGTGTTCTCTCTGATGAACACAAGAGAAGTTCCCATGTAATATCTTTGATGAACACTCTACTCACACCACTGCACAAGACCTTGGATGGTTTTATGTGCAGTGCTAGTTGCAAATTAAATCTTTCTCATGAGTTCTCACTGTTCAGAGATTGTCATTTATTGTTAATGAAAGGAGCTTACAATTCCCTCACTGACATTAATTTCTGAGCAAAATACAATGCTACTAGAATTCTTTGCATGGCATTCATGTTCAGATATCAGGTGTCTCTGGGCAGTTTACCTAGAGAAAGTATCATTTTTGAAGATCACAGTAATAAGTACTGAGGACAATTTAAGTGCAAACGTTGTCAGATAGGATTGTTCTTATACTATCTTTTTGTGCTTTTAAAATGCAGCAAGATGCATACCCTACTGTTCCATTCTGGCTCTGGCACTGTCTAAGCAAGGTCATTTCAGGTGATCTATTTATAGAGAAAGATCCCAGTCTCTTGAAGACTATACTGAAAAAAAACTGTGTAATTGACTGCTACAGGGAGAGAATCCAGCTCATTATTTGAATTACACGTCCATCTGTTTCAGTCAGTGTGGTTTATAAAGATAGTTTAAGAGTTAGTTGAAATTGTCAAATAGCACATAAAATAGAAGAGATTTAATATTCTCTTGCTGTTGTGAATCAGCATTTTTTTCAAACAAACAAACAATTTATAGTGTAAAACAGAGATTTTAAGGTGTTTTTCATCCTCTTTTTCACCTTGGACTATCTGTTAGTCTGAGCCTGGATTTTATGTATTTCTTGCCCCCTTTGCATTCTGATTAATTTACTGTATTCAGTTTGGCCTCATGTTATTTTTCAATGTTAAATGCTTAAAACAGAAATATTAAATCATAACTATCACAACAAATATATATTTTTAAATATATCTTTTTAAACTCTTTCCTACACAATATTATGTAAGGAAGAATGAAAACAAGTCTCTCTACAGGCAGACTCTTCTTCTATTTCATCAGCATTCCATTTTTTACTGTTTTGGCTACTCTCAGAAATTAAATAGATTTTGACTGTGTGATTTTATGTGATCTATTGATTTTCTCACATGTGANTTTTTTTTTTTTTTTTATCCTCTTTTCCTTGCTTTTTGTATTACTTACTCTAAGAGAAGGGTCCCAACATACCTGCTGCTGGGGTGCAATCCACAGTCCACGGCCCGTAGCCTTTCATGAAATCACAACTGGAGCATAGTTTTCATAAATTTCTTATTATCTCAGTGAGCAGTATCAGTAGGTCTTTCTGCTTTATTTTTTATTTATCTATTACGTTACATATCCTCTTTCAAACCTTTGGAAGCCGCTGATTTTTTTAAGCTCTGGATCACCATAAATTAGTGTGGTTTTATGTTTTTATGCCTAGATGTCAAATTCAGAATGCTGACAGATATATCACAATAGCAATCAGTCACTTAAGAAGCCACACTCGTAGTAGTTTTTTTTTCCGGATACCAATAAAACACAGGTGTCGTAAATCCCAGGCTCACCATGGCAATGAAAAAGTTAAATCAGTTGAAGAAGTTAACATTTCCTCCCCAAAGAGATATTTTCCCACCTGAAAGGAGGGCACATTTACACTGGAGCTGTCATTACCTCTTCAGTTGCCCTTTTTCTGTCCCATGTTGTTATCAGACCAGATCTCCTACATACTTACAAGGCCACAAGCTTCCTGACACTTTAGAGGAAGCAGTGCAATCTGCAATGTGAAATTAACTTAGCTCCTCTTACTCCATAACTACGAACAGAAACAGTAGCGCTCCACTCTGGCCAAGCTCAGAATATTGCTTCTGAGGATCCAATTTAAACAACCATGCATACCGATCACCAAAAAAGCATCTCTTCTGGGTAGACAAGCAGCATTCTCTCACGGAGACAGGAGAAAATAGGAGGCTCCAAAGAGGAACACAGACTGAGTCAGACTGCCTCTTTGAGTCCCGCTGGCGAGAAGGAAGAGCTCAGTGTACTGACCTGCCTGTACCCTCATCCACACATCCCCATTTTTTTTTCCTGTTGTTAATTATTTACATCACTTGCTTGAATGAGCAATATTTTAAAACAGAGCCTTTAAAACATATCATAGAGAACTAAGGTATGTGATTCAGAGAACCAATGCTGTGGCCCATAGGTCCACCTGCCCCAAGAAACAGCAAGGTTAGACTGACCATAAAGTTATTCCCAGCAGAATGGCAAGTTTCCAGATTGACACTGTGCTGCAGCTGGCAACACCCATTTAAATAACTGAACTCAGCAGAACCAGGCTTCAGATTGAACAGCCTTAGATTTCAGCATAAAGAGTCAAGATTGCTACAGACTATTCTGCAACCAGGATGTATGAAAATGAACAAACACGAGGTATTCAAGAAGTCAATTTCTGCTATCCAATTTTATGTATTCCTACAAAGAGAGACTGCTGTTTCGTTTAGAGACTGAATCGAGAAAAAAATTATGAATGCAACATTCTTTTTCTAGATTCATTATGTGCTGAACTAAGCTACTGTGATTCATTGAGAATGGCACATCATTTCATTTGTTTATGTTGAATGTTGGACTTTTGTGCTTAGAAACATAGGTGTTAATAGAATATCTGGCATAGGTGCTATAAACAAAACTGCAAGAAGCATCAGCCCCTGAGAATACAAGGAAGAGAGAGAAAAAATTCTTCAATCTAACTTCATTTCCCATCAAATGAAACTTCAGATATTGGTGATAAAGAAGGGGAAAATCAGACAGTCCAAGTAATACTTATGTTCCAAGAATTACATACCTAAAGCTGAGATTTTTTTTAGGCTTTTGATTTTTCAGATTAAGAATGTGAAGAATGTTGCTGCAAAGCAATAATTCCTGTAAATGTCATAGTGCTGCTCCCCCAAAAGAGCTTCCATTAAACAAAATTGACAAATGAAACACATTGAGCCTTTAGCTCCTACTAAGCTTGATAAAACTAAATAAATATCCAAACTCATAGGCTGTAGTATGGCAGGGTACTTAACCTGAAAAATATTCCTATTCAGGCTATCATTTAAGCATTTGATCAACTTTAAATATCCATACTCTAGTGATTTTCCTTCAGAGTTTTCCCACATTGCTTTCAATGGCCAAAAAAAATGAAAGCATGACATTATCTCAGAAGGCTCTCTTCAGAACACCTAAGATACTTTTCTAGGGTAAAGACAGCAGTTATCCTGGCCAAATATTTGCCAGGCTCTTTTGAGGGTCTTCAAACTATAATCCACCACCAGATCACAAGCCATCTGAATGGCTATTGGAATACATGTTCTTTACCAGGTCCATCAGGCTGGCCAGTGTGGCATCAAGGCTACTGCTGCATTTTGTCCCTTCTCAGCTAGATCTTAGCTGTCCTTGTCTGTTCATTTGAAATGAGGAGTCAAAGTCAATCCAGGGTGGTCAGCAGCCTCTTTTCTCGCACTTCCAGATACAGAATATTTAACTAGGCAGTACAATACACCAAGCACGTAAAATAGAAAAGTCTATTTTCCCAACTTCCCTTTTTCAGAAGAAATGTTTCACCTTATTTAAAGGCTGAGAGAGAAAGATATTTCAGGCAGATGTTAGATATTAAAAATGTCAACTCATACAACCACTTTAGTCTGTACACTATAGAATTTGAATTTTTAGGAACTTTAAAGTAGGAACTGAATATCCTGTAGAATTCACCAGTTTGTAAATAAAAGTTTCACAGCAGTCTGAAGTGCTTTAAGGAGATACTTAAGCTAGCTTAAGATGAAGGCTGGTCTTGTTACAAACCTTAAGTAACCCAAGAATATTAAGCTTATTGTCACTACAGTATTCCTACCACTACATTTTAGTACTACTGTACTGTACTGTAAACATAACCTCCTGAAAAATACAGCTTCATATATATGTGCAGTTCTGTAAGTTAACACCGAGTTACTGATAATATAGACTTATGTGGTCCCTGTGTTACACTGAAACAATGAAAGTTGCATATGTCACCCCTACTGAAAAAGAAAGATACCATAGGTTGTTGTTGGATTTCTTCTCTGGCAGCTCCCTTAGGAGATCGTACAAAAGTATTTATTATTTATATAAAAGCCAACATGTCAACACATTTTTGGATAACTGTATTTTTTTTTCTGTCTAGCAATGGAAACTACAGAATAAATTATATATGACATTTGTAGCTATTCTAAGAAAGCTGGTATTGCACAGCCAGCAATCTACAAATTAGATATAAAATGCTGCATGAAAATAGTATTTTTTGGTATGCTGTTGATGTTCCTGTCTTTTTCATGCCACTGACTATATAAAATTCAGATGAAAACTACTCAGTGTAGCCTTCTATAATCTCATAATATCTATCCACTTTGTGCACTTTCAGATGTCCTGAGGTGGTATGCCAGCTGTTAGGAAGGTTGCATTTTACTTCAAAACCCACAGGTATAGAACAAACATATTTTGCTATGCATACCATCTGGTACCTGTTTTTACCAGAGAACTGAGTGTGTTTAAATTAAATCCCATCCTGCAATACTTAAATCATATTAATTCAGACAGATATATGCATTTCACTCCCTGTGGGCTTTCCTATCAAAATAATCTAGTTACTTTTGTGACAGCAGATGAAGACACTGGATCAAATTCTGCTGTAAGACACCCACAAATAACCAACATGAAATCAATAGGAAATCATCAGGAAATAATCCCAAACAAATAGAAAAATATGATAAGTAAATAGAAAACAAATAGAAGAACATGATAAAGGAAGGATTCTATATTCAATTGAATGGTCACTGAAAAATGAAAACTGATTTTCACAATTGTTTAGAAATCGCTATTTTTCACAAGAAAACAGTACAAGTTCATATGCATATCCACTTTATTTTTTTTGTGGAAATAAAGACAGCAATTTAAAGATTACAACTAATTCCACCCTAAGAACAAAACTTGGTGGTTAGAAAGGTGGATCTGCAAAACCATGAAACGGTAATCCACTGAATTAAATCATTATTACAGAAGGCTGCAATTAGCTGCACATCTCACTTTTCTCCCTGATATCAAGTTCTCATCAGGTGTCACAGTGCTACATATGGAGAATATTTTTGGAATGCCCTGTTCTTTCACCTTCAAATTTTTGCATAATGAGATTCACTTTTATTCATCTGCTTTTGCTCAAGATAGCTGATGAATTGCACATTGCTGTATTATAAGCATCTCTGAGTTAGACTTAAAGGATTAAAGCCAATTAATGAGCCAAAATTTTAATGATTTCTTCTTGTCTTGGGTTTTAGATAGTGGTCAGACCCTCCACACTTATAAAATGGCATGCTTTGAACCAAGTTCAGTGCCCTAAACTGAAAGAGCTTCAACACCAAGAGCTGGCTCCACACAGAAGGGCCCTAGGAATTTTCACAAATCTCATAATGCAGGAGGACTATAACAATGTTGAAACAGTTTCAGGGAATTTAGCATCTCCCTTCCCAACTCAAAGTTTCCACTGACCTCCTACTTGATAGCACAGCTTCCAAATGGCTGTCAGGCTTTGAACCGTGTGCTGTCCCTCAGCTGAGAACAGCTGACAATCCTCCATAGCCAGTCCTGCACAAAGAAATGCTTCCTGCCTCTCTCCATCACCCTTTTACAGATGTATAGGTTTAATTCTCTCTTAGGTCGTGCCTCATTTTCACAGGGTATCTGAAGAGTCATAAACACCTGTGTAAACATGAAGTTGAAAGAATTGGTGCTATTTTGTTTTCAGTTCACTCCTTTCAGTTCACTGTCTTCAGTCCATTGAAAGACAGAGGGTGGGGGAAGCATGTGTGAAATTCATTTAATTACAAGCTCTTAACTTGAAAAAACGGATTCAGAGCGCCATTTTTTAATAGAGGAGTTTAACTTAGTCAACAGCATTAGGGAAGCTTTAGGACCAATTAGATAATAAAAAAAAAAATCTCAAACAGCTCTCAGCTGTTCAGAAACACCACAGGTGGTCTCTCAATCATTTTGCTTTGTTACAAGGATACTAGATCTGAGAAGACTTTGAATTATATTGATGTGGTTTAGTCACTAGGTCATTGACTAAGTAACTCAACTTTGCCAGGTTCATTATTGTTCACCCTTGTAGCTCATATATCAGCTATCAAATGGATGCCTGGATAGCTTCTGAATAATTAAGAACAAAAGTTCCCCCACCATTGAGATCAGAACACTATAAATTATAGAATAAGGTACCTTTAAGTTGATTATTACGCCTTCAATTTTCCTGTAAGATTTATTCTTGACTCGGCCACAGATTTTACTGCTGTTGTGTAATTATCTTTGCCATTTTTTACAACGTCATCCACAGACTGCTATTTGTACACAAAATATCAAAAAACAGTCCAGCTCATTTAAAAAACAAGCAACCACATTCCCACACCTTCAAGGAAGGAAATGAAGTGAATAAACAACAGAGAAGCAACTAAAATTTGCTATAATAAATGAACATCCATATTTGAGCTTATTATTTCACTATTTTAGTTTTGATTGTAACATAGGATGGAGTATTTTTTCACAAAACTTAACTTCATAAACCTCTTGTTATATCATGGGCATTTAGCAGCAGGGCATGGGGGTGGAGAAGCAATAGTCTGCACCACCATTCCCATTTTTTTAAGTGTAGCTCCAACACAAAATTCAAAGGTTCAAAGAAAACCCACAGATCAGAGGACAGAGTCCCTAAATTGCCTGCAGTGGAGTAAAATGAAACCTAAGTTTATTGAAATTTGGGCAGCTGAGCCTCGGGAGGATGACAGTCAGCAGACATTAACAGCTCCAAGTTCTCTGGCACCATGGTTAGGCACATAACAGTGTTTGAGTACACCTCCATACACAGCACAGAAATAATCCTTACAATGAGTGACAGCAAGGAGTAGGAGAAGATGTGTTACAGAGAGGTATTGGTTTTCTCAGGGTACATTCAGGTCAGTGGAGTAACTATGAATAAGAGTAACTGCTAAATTCAGCAGAAGGGGTTGTACAATATAATCCTTAAATTAAAAGTGACTGAATTTCCTCTCAGTATGACAACAAGATGTTCTGCTGTGCCACAAGGCTCATCCACTCACTTTCTTTGATGAGTGTTTCTGTCATTAGCTTTTAAATTCACCTGGATTAAGTTAAAATAAGCCCAAGCCTAACCAACTATTGAAGAAAGGCTATATGGAAGGGAAGGCCTAACATGTCTGTGCAACGAGAAGGATCTTTGAGAACATCACCTTTTAAAGAGACTGAAATTGAAAAGGCAGCTCAAACACACCAAGGGAGTTGATAGAGCCTCAGATCTTCACAATAAATACAAATACTTTTACATGTATGTGAATTTAGTGGGTAACTAGCAAGCTGACCAAAAATGTCGTGAGTAAAGAATGTAAAAGACAGCTGTCATACTCATTTTGAAGTGCCATACTGTTCATACTGACAAGCAGCTGCAACAATTGCACAACCAAATAAATTTGATCCGAATTATACTTTTATGATATTGCTTAGTTGTAAAAGCAGTGCCAGATTCCATTCCCACTTGACATGGTGAAAATGTGAGTCTGAACTGAGTCTGTGAATCTATCTGCATGCTGGTGAAGGGAAGCAAGGTCCAGACCACCACGAGCAACCTATGCTGCCAATATTTCTGCACATACTTTTTTAAGTGCTCACATCCTCATATTTGCTCAGTGCATACTGCCATTCTTGTGTCTTCTTTGCAAGAGGACAACAAGCTGTCTGCTGCACTGTACTTAAACTCAGACCTGCCACCTGTAATTAAACAGTGAAAAATTATTCAAGTAGACGATTACTGAGATTCTAACAGAGATTTGTGAGAGACATTTTTTATGCATTGAAATATGTGTTCCATGACTGCTAACAGCCTTTGAGCTGACGAAAAGGGAACTGAGTTACAATTGGAAGGACTGAAATACAAATTATTATTTGAATTAATCACACTAAGAAAATGAATGAAACCAAAACACAAGCAACAAGACCTTCACACATCCCTTCACACAATCTCTTCACATATTTAAAATGGTATAGATAAGAAACAGTCAAAATTTTCCTTTTTTTTTTTTTTTCAGTTTTCAGCAAATATTTACTGCCAATAACACAGTTGTAAGTAAGAACAAAATCATAGAATCATGGGAACAGCAATGTAAATAAAAGGGTAAGTTTTTCATCTTTCATCACACATAAACCCTACATGCTCAGAAAACCCCCTTCCTGTACAAAAGCCATAGCATTCTTCCTGTTGATTTCAGGAAGAATGCTATGGAGAAGTTTTGGATCAGGGCTACAGAATCTCATGTCTCAATCCATGAAAATTTTTTGCCGACTGAGAAACAGATCTAAGGATGCTGATAGCTATTGCAAAAGAACCAGCTGAGAAGATTTAAGATGTCACCAGCCCCAGCTCTCAATTCCACTTGAAAAGATGCATCAGGGTTGAATTTTTTAACAACCGTGAGGCCAGCTTGCACTCAAGTTACTGTGAGACGGTTTCACTGAGCTGAGGAAAAAAATGACAAACCTGGTGACTGACTACTCCTGCAAAATAAGAAAAAGCTTCCATATTCCAAATTCTTCCTTACAAAGACTTACTAATATTTGCTGAAACAATGTCCTCGGCAGTTTGCAGCGGGGTACAGGATCTAGAATGGATACAGCTGAGGAGATATTAACAGTTTTCCCACTATGTGTTTCTGCTGTACGCTCCCACAGAAGAACGGTAAAAATTCTAAAAATCTAAAAATTTCAAAATTCTATAATATAAAATTGTAAAAATTCTAAATCTGATAGAAGCTTTTATGTGGTAAATGCTCATCTGCACACTTAAAAAGGAGCACAGAGAGACAAAACCTAGAAAACTTCCACAGATGACATGTGAATAGAGATGCTGTCCTATCAGCTTTAGCAATAGCACTGTTTGTAAGTTCTGTACACATGACTACACAAGCTACAAAGTTGAGCCCTTGCTCTTAGCAATGCCATTGTAAATATGGCAGGATAAAGTACAGCTTATTGAGCATGGATTTATAAAAGCATACTGCTATCACACAAGGATTTTTTCTGCATCATCTAAAACAATAAAAGAAAAATAAGGATTTAAACTATATTGAATTACGTCTTTCTAATTTCAGGAATATTTGTGGTTTTCATCTAAGTTACCCTCTCTGCACTTTAAATTTTTTCTTGATTCATTTTGTCTTAAAAAACAATTCAAATAATTTCTATAGTGTAGTCAACAGTATTTCTTCTTTGGAAGACTTTTTAAACTTTCTTTTTTCATTTGAGGATACTTATGTATTTAAATATGTTCATTTTCAGCACAGAACTATCCTGAAGCTGTGAGTGTGCTGAGTGCCAGAAGAAAGTGTTAAAAAGAATATTATAAAAATTATCAAGGGGACAATTATATATTGTGCTCATCACAAGTAAAGATGGAAGATCTTTTATATATATTATTTAGCATTTTATTTCAAAATAAAAATGAACTTTATAGAAAATATTGCCATTATTACTTTTTTGCTTTTCATTAAGTTGCATGTGACATTTTGTTCTTTCTCAGATTACTCTGAGGATTACTACTCTCAATAGGCATTGAGAGAAGTACCCTTGCACTTTGTTAGGTAGAATTCCACTTGCAAGATGCATTAGTTCTGTAATGAGTCAGCATTTCTGGATGAATGATCTGATGTAAATAATTTTGTTGCGTACATCTCTAAGCCACTGAGAAATTACAGCCTTGATTTCATAAAATAATTCCCATTTTTTATTAGACTCTTTTTTTCACTATGGATTGACTGCATGAATAATCATGCCCAAGGCAAGATTTGATATTACGGGCAGCTGTCTTGCACAAGAATAATGAAGCCATCCCTGGACAAGCAAGAGATGCCAACTGCCCAGGTCCTCCTGTTGTTGGGCCCATTACACATCCTGCAAAGGCAGGACAACAGGCACTGCCACTGAGCTTGCCACAGCTGCTGAATCCAGGGAAGGTCTGCATATGTGAGGTGACAGCCGCCTCTGAGAAGAGAGGATAGGGGTGAAGGCAAGGACAAGCTGTAATCACAGCTTTAATTCTCCACTTCTCCTTAGCAGTAAACTGGCAAAGCCAGCTCTTCCTGTTTTCTCTCCCCCATGGTTTTGCTTATGCTTCTGAACAGACTTGAGTCTGTTTTGTGCTTCTAGCTCCTGTGAGAATATGATCCTCTGTCCTAGGATGAACTTGGAGAAAACATATTCGCTTCATCTTTTACTTGATGGTGAGTAATTGCATAGTGATGCCGACCAAAAAAACTGGGGTTTCAACTCTTTTTAACAGGTATGTAAGCCATACAGTATCTTCAAGACATGCACTCAGACCAGTGGCTACTCAGGTGCTAATTACATTTAAATATTTGCACAGAGGAGTACAGAAGCCTTATTGTAGCTGGCATAGCCCTAGAGCATCATCCATAGCCTAATATTAGAGTAGCAGAGGACATTCCTGATCAAAAGTCCTGCTTGGCTTTGATTATTGGTCTAAATATTGTTCCATTTTTATATTTTTCCTTTAGAACCTTACGTTTTGACCTTACCAAAGCCAGACCTCCTGACCATGCTTCTCTCGTGATCCCTTTTTTGCCTTTTTTATTCAAAGCAGCAGATCACTGGAACAAATGGAGAAGAAATTCACAGGCTTTTCAGTGTTATGAGGAATCAAGTATCCAGTGCTGCATAGCTACTTGGCTCACTATATTATTATAAACTGTGTAATACTGCAAAGTGTAAACTGCAATTTCGTTGGTATGTATTGAATTTGACACCTTTTCAATAAAAAAGGCTAAATTTAGATAACCATATGCTCATGCTGACAAGCCAGCTTCTCCCTGATATGTGCTCTCATGAGTGTGCAGGAGGGCCTCAAAGTTTAATTAAAGTGAATTCAAAATATTGTATTAATTTACTGTAGAAAGGTCATAGTGTTGAGTAAACATCAGAGATGAATTCATATGTTCTGCTTAATACACTAAGATTTAGCTGCACACCACCCATTAATGTTAATGAGTCACGGTGCCAAATTCATAAATCATACTAGAAATGTTTCACCTGCCTATGCTCTTACTGTATTGTAATAAACATCATACAATTAAAGTCCAGACTCTTGACTGTCAGCCAGGCAAAGTTGAACAGTACATGCAATTTCACAATTACATTCCAATCTACACATCATGAAACTGTTTTAAAGAACCTTTTGAGTAATTTAAAAACTAATGATTTTAAAACAAATGTCTCTCAGTAGTCATTAACTGCCTTTTCATTAGTAAGATTGCGTGTGATATGCAATAGCTACCTATGTACGTGTGATTAAATCAGAGACTTGACCTAGCATATGTTAAGATCAATGTCACTCTAAAATTCACTTCCTTTTGTGGCATGTTGCTCATACACTGGTCTTACTGATCTAAAAGTAAGCCAAAATCTGAAGTGCATATCACGTATCTGAAGGTAGAGGAAATCTTCAGTCTCCACTTACAGACCAAGACAATGCCATGAAGCAACCAAGGATGCTTTGAAATGAATGTCCAAGTTAAATTTTTTTCTGAATTGTAAACTTAAGATTTTCCTTAGAATGTGATTCCAACCCATTTATAAATGGAGAAACCTCAGTAGTTTCATTAGATAGAAATGAAATGTTTCACTTTTGGGAAATTAGAACAAATATATAGCAGATACAACAAATTACTTTCCCGCTCTTAAAGCTATATTCCCACTTTCACATACAAAAATGGAAGTAAATAATTGAATGTTTTATATTTATATTTTTTAGCAATGGCAAATGTGGAATCTTCCCTCTCAGAATCTCTATATACACAGAGCTTCATACATTCTTATACAAAGGATATTACTAGAGCATGGCAGACATTTTTGAAGGGTAAGTTAAGAAATTCCTAGGAAAGCTATCGTCTTTCTTCAAAACACCTCTAGAATATTTCAGAAAGCTTCAGAATACATCACATGCAGGGGGAATGTGGAAGCTCCTTTATATTCAAATTCTTCTGACCATGTAGTAAGTCCATTCCTAATGTGTGGTCATCACAAGTCACCTTTTAATGTGAAGCCTTAATTCTGATTACCCCCTGCAAGTCTGATGGATATATATGTCATGTTTTCTGATATGCAAGCTTTCTGATGACAACATGGTTTTCATTGTTGTCCAGGGATGGAGAACGTCATGTATTTCACACCACCTCCAGACATGCGAAGTTCACTAAATTTAGGAGTGGCCACAGAGACACTGGTACTCATCATGGCTTTGGATGGTGTAACATACCACTCAGATTCTTCAAAGAAAAATATTTGCTAAATTATTTCTAGAATCATTTGTCTCACATGAAAGATAACACAAAAATATTGTATCTTTGGTCATGAATGTGTTTGGAATATGCTTTTATCCCTAAACTACATAGTAAGTACAGAAAAGCAAGCCCATATCCCACCTGTTTGTTGTTAATATTTAAAAATCCTTACCTTTTATCCAGTTTTGCAGTTTCTTTTCTTTTATCTTATTTCCTCATAACCTAGTAACTCTAGTATTATAAAATTTCTGTCCAATGTTAATTAAAAAAAAAATTGTAGATTTAACAAATAAAGTTTATATTGAAAATAAAAATCTTCTATTGCAGAGGAAATGATGCAAAGAATGCTGCTTTACTTAAGCAGTCTTCCAAAAAAAGACTTCTGATAACAGATTTAAAATAAAAGATTAACTATTAATAAGATTTTTTTTTAAAAAAAAGTGAATCAGTTTCAACAAGGAATGTTTTGACTTTTTTTTGGAAAAAAAATAAAAAAAATTATCGTGATTGCATTGGAAAGTTCATAAAATATTTCAAAAATTAAACTTACATTTAATTTTATACCATGCAATTTTTATAGAAATCACATGCAGCAGAATACTGTTTCAGTGAAACAAACTAGAAGTCCCAAAATGATTAATCACTTTATGATGCAGGTACTGTACTAATAATACTACAAGCATTAATAGTACTATATTATTTAGGTACTGATAACCTTTCCCTGTCCTTTCCAGCCACACCACATACAAAAATAGAGGCAGATTAGTAGAAAATTAGCTTACTTTCACATTCTGTTGAATATGTGAGAGGTTCTCTCTTTGGAGGGGAATAGAGAGTCACTGCATATGTTGGTTTTCACAAGCTTTGGATCAGATAAATTCTGCATTTCAGTCATCGCTAGGAAAAAGCTGACAGATTTTAATGCAATGAAGGCAAGCCTCTTTTTAGCTATAACTTAGATACACAGCTGCTCAGTTAAGCTTGCTAAAGCAATTACCATAGCCCATAGCCCCAGAATTTCATAGAAAAAGGGTAATTTTTTTTTTTAACATTAATTGTTCAGTTAGAAAATTGCACTTAGTTTTTAACAGTGTCTTTGATTATGTGACTTCTGTATTCATCTCTGAAATTCAATCCCTGACATAGTAATACAATTCAGGGAAAATTCCTTTAACAATCTTGCATATATTTTTGTGTGTGTGTGTATACACACACATGTGTATTGTTTATTATTAATGCACTTCTATGGGATTATATGGATCAGTATCATCTGACTGCACTTATTTCACAGGCGGCTGACTCCTTCCTGACTGACTTTTTTAGCACATTTTAATAGGTATAATATGAAGCATTTCCTAGTGCTATTTTTCTTCACAGAGATATTATCAGTTTCATTGAGGGATAGGATTTAGAATCTCATTGGCATACTAGCTGATACCAACCTAGCACGTTTTCTGAAAGCTTACAATAAAACAGAACTTCTCGGAAAAGTATCCCAAAACGTCCAACAATGGGTGAGCAATTCAGAAACAGTGTAATCCCCACTGTTAATCTCAGGAAATAATGGAACATTCCCTTCATCTGGGAATTGTTTTGATAGCACAGAAAGCAATGTCTTGTCATTTCATAAAGAACAAGATCAGACCCTAAACAAGGTAAAACCTATGCCTGTCCTCTCCTTCAGAGTTCTCCACCTTTTTGACCCCATTTCTATACTTGTACACCAAACAAAGCCTCTAACCTTTTTCTCTGGAGGAGCACAGAACATTTATATTCAAACAAAACAAAGCCAGAAGGATGTAAGGACAATATCTGTCTTGTCCATTCTCTTTTCCTACAATAAATGTAAACACTCCTTAAGTTGTGAATGAAAAAAAAAATCCTCACATTTAACCCTAACCTTTCATGTACACCTTTTCCTGTGGCTCTGCATACCAACAACTGTGTCTTACCCTGTCAAAAACAATGGAGGACAAGAGCCCTCTCTGGAGTTTGAGTGTTTCTGATTTCTCTAGCGTAAAACAAACCAAAATCAATCCCACCACTTCCTTGATTTATTCATTTCAGGTGATCTGTTTGTTCTCCAAACAGTCCTTAAGAAAGACGAAAGCCCTTTTAT
Source organism: Penelope pileata (assembly GCA_013396635.1). Taxonomy (NCBI): domain Eukaryota; kingdom Metazoa; phylum Chordata; class Aves; order Galliformes; family Cracidae; genus Penelope; species Penelope pileata. The sequence goes on along the minus strand of WBMW01003576.1, from coordinate 102,719 downwards.
TTCTTCAGAGTCAATGGTCTATTTATGGGAACAGTTCAGACAGTTCAGCTTCCCCATGTAAAAATGCAGTTAGTTTTCACTATTAAAAAAAAAAAAATGCAATTCCTAAACTTTAAAAAACCTCTTTATACTGTGGTATCTCAAATTATATATACCTAGTGAGACAAAAATCCTACATTTCAGAAATCCAAGCAGGTTTGAGGAGCACAAGATCAGGACTACACAGAAATTAACATCAGTATTTTATGTCCATTTATAGAAACCAACAGTGTATTCAATTTTACTGCAGCTCTCCATAAAAGCTTAGTGATCACAATTTTTGTTTGCATTTAAGATGAGATACATTATTGTCCATGAGTACCAAATAGGGTATACAATGAATAATACAAGGATAAACTGAAATTTAATATTTAATATCTGATTCTTCCATAGACATCACTGGCAAAAGTAATTCATTTCAGAGAGGCAGGAGCAAGGTCTAAGTAGCCATAACGTATGCTTCAGCTCTGTGTTCACTCAGTTCTGTTCAGTTAACACACTTTTCCATTACTGTGACAATTGTAAAGCATTTATTCTGTAAATGAGCAGTCAGCTTTCATGCGAACAGTCCATTAGCATTAATCATACAACTCTTGCATGATACATTGACAAAAAAGGTGCTTGCAATATTTCTCTTGCTCATGACAAATAAGTCATAGGTAAGAAATGAAAAATAGCAGTTGAAAAGGCAGACTACAACACTTGATCTCCTGACATAATTTCATTTCTCTTCTGAAATACAAAAAGTGATATTCTACTTACTGAAAAAATAGAGGATTGTATTTCTGTTGACCAAAATACGAGTCTTTCCCTTCTTTATCACTGATCCTATTGTATAATTTAACATTTGCATTTCCTTATATATTTCTTAAGAAAGTTCCGAAGAATCTCAGCTTACTGGAGTAAAAAATGTGCAACTGTATAAAGTAATTGAATGAACTGAGTCAATGGCTTTGACTATTATAAGCAGATCCTTTTTGGGTCTTATGCAAAGGAATTTGAAGTATTAAAACCTTACAGCTATCAAGATGTGCACCTTCACTAGAGTTTGTCTGAACACTGGCTATGCAGCCACAGGAAATAAACTGCATTAGGGTTTCTGCCTGACAGGAAATCATACTGAACCTGAACCAAAGCCCAGTGAAGTCAGCATGAATTTTTTCCTTCAACTTCAATTGGCAACGGATCAAACCCTTTGCACATTTCTTCAACATTAAAACAATGCTTATGACTGTCAAACATTTTCCTCTTCAATATACATTCAAAGAGATTTTGCAGAACACCCCAGGATTCCACAAAATGAAAATCAGGCTTGGATTTGTGTGTCAAATAGCCATCTTTAGAAGCTTGTTATATTGCAGACGGAGATTTTAGCTGCCATGTTGTCTTTCTAAAAATAACATGCAGTTTTCCAGTGAACATGCAGTCAACTAGCAATATCAGTGTGCATTTATATTGCAGAGAATCATTTGAGAAATCAGTTCTGCGGGTTTCTGTAATCAAATTGTAAAAATTGCTCATTTTACACATAAGGAAAAATATTTTAAAAATCTTTAAAAGCATGACACATCTCGAAGTCTTTTTATGTTTCACAGTGGAAGAAAAAAAGCCCACAAATGAAAATGATAATGAATATACTATCTAAGAACTAATGGACTTTTTTTTTCTTTTTTGTTTTTAATGTGACAATGCTGGCAACTGACAAGAATTAAACGTTAAAGCATTTACTGTAATCCAAAAGGAAAAGATTTATATGCATTATCTCCAGGTCAAAATACAATAAAATTGTCAGGCTTGAAATAACATACAATCAAACAGCCATTTGTAGCTCCAAGCCCTCATCACCCTCATGTGTTATAAAGTACCCCAAAATTTTCCAGCACCATTTTGGTACTTTTCTTTAAAGGGCAGACAACATTTAGTTAAAAACGCACTAGTATGATTTTCAAGACCTGATCCAAGTCCCACTGTTGCCAGTGAGATATTTTCCGTTGAATTCAGTGCGAATTAAATAAGGTCCTTAAGCAAAACTTAGTATGCTATGTTAAAATGGTTGCTATTGATATTTATTTCTGACTGCCCCAGTGACTTACCAGTAAGTTGATGGGACAGAACTCGTGTATTTCTTGAATCAGCTGTAAGGCAGAAAAGCTGAGGTTACTGTTTGGATTCCCTGATGAAAAGCTGCAGTTGTTTCATTTTCAAGGTAAATGCACTCTGGCTGTTCCCAGAGTGACCTTGGTGGCCAACTGTGTTGCTCTTAGTGTCAGCAGAAAGAAGGCTGTTGGTGTCAGTGGGCTTTGGATCAGGCTTAAAAGGCAGAGAAAGCTTGCTTAAGGAGGAAAACAGACATAACGATTAGTCCTGATTTCCCAAGTTTTGTCACTTAGAGTTCAGAATATCAACAAGACACTTTAAACCCTTAAGAGTACTTGTAAGTCAATTATTTTGACCTTGTATGTTTCTACAACTGTATACAATAATAAAGAAGAACAAATCTCTCTGGCTTACAAAAAGAAAGGCAAGTACTTTATTTATCAATAGAGATTTTAGCTGCTTTTTACATCATTGCAATGACTAAACAAATAGCATAAAATAAACAAAGGAGAGTATAAAATCACTTTATTCCAGCTGGTATCCCAAAACAACCTTTTGACTAAGTACAGAGTTGGATGTTTCAAGTATGGCACTTATTTATATAAGAGCAGAGAGAAGGTGATATAATCACAGTTAAAAGCAATGAACTCTGTTCCTTTGGTATGTGTGTCATCGTAGGTAACTGTAGGTAAGTACGTAACTTGGCTGGCAGGAACCAACTCCATCTTATTCATGCACATATCAGGGAATGAACTGAAACATACTGATATATTTTGTAGATCACAACTAATATAAGATGATTAAGGTCTCTGGTGTGTGTGTGGACAGGCAAACAAAAAATGGCAAAATTATATTCAGCATTTATTGTTTAGCATAACTAACTGATGTACAAACTATGTTAGAAAATAGCTAGTAATACACACCAGGAATAAACTCTGTGACTTAGACAAGCAAAATAACATCAGACATCTGTGAGATAGGTGAGAGCAGATGTCCTGACTGAGCTGTGGTCACAGTGCAATTACCCTCCTTTTAAAACATGCTTACATCTGCACATTGCAACAGTTTCCCCTACCCCATCCCACCCCATATAGAGTATCCTTGCAGATTCTTAATATGAACATTCTACATGTTTACAACAATTAGTCAGACAGTCCAAACTGTAAACTCATCCTAATGATGACCAAAAAGCCGCTCCACCGACAGATAACACCCGCCCGTTAGAAAGAAAAGTAGCAATAATAGTAGCTGTAAGGCTAGATCAAGCATGGTTTTATAGCTGTTTTTTCAGTCTTTTACATAGCACTGCATTTTTGCAGCTAGTTCAGGAAGTGCAGATCCAATACCTTAATGGCTTTCTTGGTGGTTTGATAAAATGCTTGCCTAAGCAATGTACCTTTCCCTAATGGTGTTGGGTCTGTTCCACCTGGCACCACGTTTCAGTTCTGTCACAGCCTCACACATAAGCTGAGTCACTTGACTGAGTCCTGCCAAAGTTGGGCATGCTCATTCTTGGCAGGTCCTTATTTCTGATTTCGTATATGGATTTCCTTTTTGCCTGTACTCCTCTCACTGCCATTTTGATTTTTCTCCAGCCCAAGTGGTTCAGTTCTGCCAAATTGAGCACCACACAAATGCCACTGACAGCAAACATGAACACCAAGAATACAGTCTTCTCAGTGGGTCTAGAGACATAGCACTCTACTTCTTTAATGCAAGGGTATCTGTCACATTCGTACATGGAAGGGACATTGAATCCGTACAGAAAATACTGTCCCACTAAGAATCCAATCTCTAGGGCATTTCGAAAGACCACTTGGATGATATAAAATCGTGAAATGCCTTCTTGCCTCCTCATCTTTGATTTTGTAGTTCTGATTGCAGGATTGGGGATCTCCTTCACTTCTAGGCAGTCTGGTTCTGCCTCTTTGGTGGAATTCTCAGTGTTCTGCAGCACCCCATTGACAATCGTGTTCTTGATTTTCTTACTGTCCTCACGTTTCATGGAATCCTGGTCCCTCTCCAAGGTGAGGAAGACAGTGGAGTATCTCCGTTCCCTCTGCTTAGCAGACTGATGAACGGAGTATGTTATGAAGCACAGGCTGGGAGTGCACACCATGATGATCTGGAACACCCAGTACCTTATGTGAGAAATAGGGAAAGCCTGGTCGTAACAAGCCTGATTGCAGCCTGGCTGCAGCGTGTTACAGACAAACATAGTTTGCTCGTCATCGTACACCGTCTCCCCTACAATGGCCACGATGAGGATCCTGAAGATCACCACCACGGTCAGCAGGATCCTGGAACAGAGAAGCTCGTCAGTGCGCGCGGCCGGGAGCTGTCCGGTGCTGACCGGCCCGGAGCGCCGCAGCCTCTGACCGGCGCCGCATCGCCTCGGCGCGGCGGGGTGCAGCCGTGCCCCGCCCCCAGCCCCAGCCCCAGCCCCAGCGCCAGGTGAGAGCAGCCCTGACCCCTCCAGGAGAAGCGACGGCGACCGTGCGGTCCCCGGCCGGGGGGAGTTCCTACCGCGGTGGAGGTGGGGTCCCCCCGATAGCTGCCACCACCCCCCCGCTCCTCGAGGACAGGGTCGCGGTGTCCCCGCGGCTCCGCGCCCCGCACACGCGCACGGCAGCAGCCCCGCAGCGCCGGGACCCCGCGGGGCAGCAGGGCACCCCCGCGCCCCCGCAGCCCTTACCTCCCTATCATAGTAGAGTGCTGCTGCACGGCAGCTTCCAGTAGCCTCTCTAGAATAGTCCATTCCCCCATCGCTGTTCATCCGGAGACAAAGACTTTGGCAAGCGGAGGGGATCTCTTCACTTCTTCCTGCCCTTTTTCTCCCTCCTTTTTCTTTGTTCTTTTTTATTATTATTCTTATTATTTGGTTTTGTTGTTGTGTTGCGGGGGATGGACGGAGAAAAAAAACAAACCACCCCCCCTCTACCGCCTGCGGTCCGTCGGCGGGGAGTCGGCTGGACGCGGCCGCGGCAGCGCTCCCGAGGACTCCCGAGGACTCCCGGCCCGGCTCGGCCCGGCTCCGCCCGGTTCTGCCCGGCTC
>WBMW01003576.1:41270-97495 GCA_013396635.1 Penelope pileata | reverse complement strand
CTCGCCGCTGCTCGGAGCCCCGCGGCGGCCGCGCCCGGCCCGGCCCGCTCCGCTCGTGGCGCGGCGTGGCGGACCCGCGCCGGGGAGGGAGGAAGGTTGGCTTTTAATGTCTTGCTGCCTCTAATCTGCCTTTAAGTAGTCTCCGCTTGCGTCACTGACAGGTTGGTGGAGAGCGGCCAAAAGCAGCGCTCGGATTTTCTCATTTTTTATCATTCCGGAGAATATAAATAAATAAATGTGATAAAACAACTGAAGTAAATAAATGAGGAGGAGGGGGAGGGCGGAGGAAGAGCTGCCCCAGCTGCCACGAGGCTTTTCTCGCCGCCGAGCGGCTCCTCGCCCGAGCGGAGCCGCCCTGCGCCCGGCCGGGCCCCCACGCCCACCCCCTGGCGCTGGGAGCTCCCCCCCAGGGGAGCGGCGCTGCCCCGCGGCTGCGCATCGGGAGCCGCGCTGGGGGCTGCCCGCGACCCTCGGGGCTGCAGGCGGTGAAGAGGGGGCTGCAGGGCCCAGCGGGCTCCATGGAACAGCGGTGTCATGCAGCAGTATTCTCACCTTCAACAACTGCTTACCCTTGGGGGATACCGGGCTTAAAACTGCATTGTTGCTCTCCTCTGGTTAGGGATATAATACAAGAATCACTAAGGAGAAATGAAACACATGTATAGCCATTTTGGAGAATTCTGAGATGGAGATGGGATTTAGGCTGGGGGAGACACCAAGCCTTCACACAAAGCATCTCAAAGCAGCACAAGAACAAAGTAACTCAAATACATCCCTATATTATAATCCATCTACATATTCCCCTAAATTATCACATTCTGTTTAAAATATTTTTTGTTTTACAGCTGTACCTGAGACACTACCAAACAACCCCAGACAAAGCATTGGCACCAACCAAAATTGACTCTTTCTTGGAGGTGAAGCCTGAAGCATATTCTCTCAATTTTCATAAAGGTCAACCACAGTTCCCTACCTGCCGTTCTTTTTGCTCAGCTGATCTTATTAAAATGAATGTAAGAAAAACTCCAATCAGTCTGATCATAATGTTCCTACTGCCAAACTCAGTAAAATCTCGCTGCTTCCAAAGCAGAACTGCTCAGGCCACTGTAAGCAGTGCACTCCTTTGCTTCCTTTGCAGCTCCCTCATGAAACAATTTTGTGTTGTATTAATCACCGAATCATAGAATCACAGATTCTATGAATAACACAACAATTCTGTTATTAATGATGTTAAGTGTCCTCTGAATAGATGGGATCAAGCTTCATCAGTGCAGAGGACATCTGTTTTTGACACCTCAAGATTTGTCTTTTCACTTGGTGTATGCAGACGGTCTCTGCTTCACGTGTTCTTGGGTCTATTGCCTGACTGGATCCCCAAATCTTTGAACTGGGAAAGGAGCAAATATGAGACGATCAGTGAATACCTCTGCTTGCACAGAAATTGGTAGATTTTTCATCTCTCCCAATCAAGAGTCTTTCAAGAAGCATTCAGTAATCTGAATTGTTTCCTTCCCATACTGTTGGGAATTAATGAGATGACTGAGTAACCATTGCTTTTCCTTAAGTCCTGACTGCATCCTTCCTTAAAGCTGGTTCTTACACTTCCTGCAGTGTGTGTGTGTGTATGTGAAATCTGCTGCTGCAAGAACACCATAACTGAAAAGGAGAGGTTGTTCCTTTTGTTTTAAGAGGACTGCAGTATCTATCCACCTTCCCAGAAAATGAGGTGTTTGATACAGACCCCAAAGTATCTGTTTGGAGATGGACCTGCAAATGAGAGAGATCAAAGCAGTGAAGGAAGCAGTAATGCATGTGCAGAAGGAGAGAGGCAGGGAGTATGCTGATAAGCTAATGAAGATAATCCTATTTAGGGAACCAAACAGAGAGGGAAAGACCTTGATAGAAATTACTGAAGAGAGGGGAGGAGATCTTGGTCCACTGTCAAAAAGAAGAATTCCTATAAAGGGAAGATGTTATCTAGCCCCAGGATAGAAAACCTACGTATCTGAGCTTTTATGACCAGTAAATAGAAAGGAATCACATTCTGATCAAATCAAATACCGAGCTTTTAGTTAAGAGTTAATCAGTGTTTGTTGTATTCAATGAGATCTACTTATTGCTAGTAGCCCACCTGTGGAAACATGAAGGGGAGGCAGCATAAACAAATGCTACAGATATGAAATGACTGATGATATGTTTTTGATTTATATATGTTTCAAAGTTAAATACTTCTGGCCTGCTCTTGCAGGAGTTGCATCTCATTCTGAAACAGCTGACCTCTCCTTTTCTAACAGTCACCTCATATGCTGCACCATGACCTCATTCACATGCAGGACACTGGGCCTTGCGCTTGACAAAGTTTACTGGACTTCAGACTACAGTGAATTTGAATAAAAAGAAAATAATTTCAGTCTGTCTCCTTCTTGATGCTAACACACATTTTAAGTGACTGGAAAGTAATTATCTGCATTCCCATTATTCACCAGGTGCATAACAGCAACCTGTGGACTTGTTGGACAAATTATCTAAATCAGAAAGTGCTCACACTGTGTATAGTGATGATTGTAAGAGAGAGTTGTAGACATAAGAAGATTTTCAGCTTCTCAAGGTTCATCTTAGGTTTTACACCATTCCCCTGAATGCTTCAGCCCATGATAAAGCCAGGATTTGCAAGTAGCAGGCTGCCAAGAATGCTACGGATGTATATTGCTTCGTGCATGGTAGTCACATTAGAAAACTGTGCCTATATGTCATTTACAAGCATTCAGGATTATCAAAGCTTTAGGTCTTAAAAAGCTCATGGCTTAGAAGGAACCATTTCCTATTCAAGCAGCAGCACTGCTTTATAGCAGGGCCAGGCCTGCCCAGGTCAACACAGGTGTCAGCTGTATACAAAGGAAACAAAGTCAGCATCACATTCCCAGCATGGTCTTTTGAGTTGGAGGGTGTATTTTAGTTTGGTTTGTTCTGAATTTGAAGAGAATGGACAATCCTCTGCAGATGAAATTCAGTGTAAGCTCTGTTGTTATCATAAAGAGGTATATTCATCACGCTATGATCACAAACTTCACTTACACCAGCAAGAACAACTCCCCATGCCAAAGTCTCGATAACAAATGAGCTCAAACAACCTTTGCAAAAAGAAAGCAGAACTCCAGCTCCTGCATGCATTAAGAGATGGCCGTGCCTCAATATTAATTCATGTTAACATAATGCAGACGGAGCTGATCTTGGATTAGGTTTGGAGAATGAGACTGCGTGTGTCCTCAGTTCAGATGCCAAACTGAGGTTAATCTGCCTCTAAGAAGCAAAGGGACAGATTCTCTCTAAGAAATCCAGCCCTTTTGCCCTGATCTGGTTTTGCAAAATGCCAGGAAGCCGCCAAATCTCTCAGGCTGCGCGTTCCTCAAGTACAGGGCTGAGCACGCAGGACCAGCGCTGACACATTTGGCTCTGGTGTCAGACACCCTGCAGTCCCAGTGCCAATGGCACGACCTGAGCAGGGCAAAGCAGCCACCTGGCTGCTTCCTACCTGCTGTCAGAGCACTCACTGAAGCACTGCTCCCCCACTTCACTGTTCTCTGTGCTGAGACCAACTCGTGTGAAAACAGATCCAGATCTTACAAAAGCATCCCCCAAACACTACATCCTTTTAAAGGCATACATTTATCCTAACTTTATTCATGTATTTTTTCTCAGATTAAATCTCCATATTTTTAGTACTATTCCAAGGACCTTCATTGATGATCTTTGTTTTGCACTTGTTCATAGTGGATTCATAATTACAGCAAATATATAAATGCCAGGCTGAGATTAAGAATTGCATGACAAATGACTGTATTTCATGATTATATTCTAAAACTGTTTCTACCACTTGTAGCAAACTGAGAGCAAAGAAAGATTTTAATTAAAACTGTGATCTTAAGAAAATAGTAGGCTTTTCCTTCAAAATTTTTTGTGAAATGTATCGCCCCACATCAACTTTGTGATTGTGTTTCCTAGCTAGTGTCACAAAAAGGAGCTAGTGTCACAAAAGGGATGTTTTCCAGCATTGCTTTTATAAAACTGGAGTACTCTTTTTCAAAGACTGACATGATGAGTGCTTCCTTTCTGATAGCATTTGGTGTAATCCACAAAATCTAAGTAGTTAGCTACTAAACTGCAAACGCCTATCTAAGACCTCTCGTAGCCATCTGCTACACTCTGCTTTCACTTGGCGCCATGTGTGTATTAATGAAATGATTGCATCAGATTATATCTTTTATTCATAAAATCATCTAGGTCATCTGCTTCCACCTACGCTTTCTCATTAAAATGAACAGTTGTGTGTACACTCTCCCCTCACTGTGTGAGTGCAGTCCTAGCTGCAGCCAGCTGCTGTGTGCATTTTAATAAGAAATCTCCTATGCTTTTTTTCTATGAAATTTCTTCAAAAGACAATTTGCATGTTTCACACCACAGAGAATGCATTTTTCCTACAGTGCTAAAAACAAAGACTTCCTAGAAGGTGCCAGACCAGAATGCGCTGGTGACCCCTGTCAGAGGCCATCTGCTTCCAACAGAAAGCAACAATTCAAGATCACTGTCACTTTAATGCCAAGAAACAGGTAGCAGATGCGTCTCCTGTAGACAACAGTGTTTGTATCAAAACTGTCAGTAACAACGTGAGCAGTTGTGCTCCTTGTTCTGAGAATGGAAGACGGCCTGCATTTGTGCACACCACACTAGAGAACAGCGAGGCCCCAAGTGCACAGAAGCCAGGGCTTTGTGCAACACATAAACAGGCAAAAAACTCCGTTATCCTAATATTCATACCAAGACTATTGTCAGACCCAGGTCCATGTCTGCTACTGAAGATTGCTACAAGTGGACAGTTCTTTCGCAAATCAATGCATGTTATCAGTAAAGATGGGATAAAAGTTATGGCTTATTATGTTGTGCTGAATTTCTACAATTAGTCTTGCCAGCCAGGGCCTAGTATAAAAAATATTCATGATGGGGGCCGGCATTAAGTAAACACTTCATAATGTTCTGAACTAAAAGAATTTAAGATATCTAAATGTAACTGCTCTAACTAGAAAACAAGTTTTAAATTTTTTTTTTTTAATTTTAAGTCTGTTCTTTCAAAGACACATTCAAAAAGATACGCAGTCCTATATAAATGAGTGGTACTGTATGGTAAAATAATGGCCAATTATACAGCCATGATGCCAGAACTGATATAGAATGTTGGCAAGATTCAGTTTGTCAAACCTTATTTTCTTCTTTCCTTAGAGATCAAAAGGAGCTATGAAAAGGAGCTATCAGAAGAAACTTGATGAAATCTAGTGATAATAATAAATTAAAAAACATATTTATTTTTAATTCATATAATAATATCTCAGTCCCATAGTAGTCAATTTTCATGATACTAATGACAATTCCCACTAACTTTTGTGAGGTCAGAATTTAAAAACTCCTAAGATCTTATTTACACCAGGACATTTTAAAATTACTAATTACAAAATGCTAATGATGAGAAAGTTAGTGAGTGCTGCAGAATAGTAAGAAAAGCAAAAAATAAGATCAAATACTAAGAACAGAGTTCTCTATGCTGAAACTGCTAGCAGCATTCACTTCTATTCTGTGAGAAAAAAAAGTATTTATGAGAAAACGTGCTTCAGTATTTCAGTATGAATGCATTACATCAAGCATTTTTTTCAGGTCTACTGCTTTGCCTTCTCTACATTTGTCTTTATCCAAATGCTGCATCCCTACACCCCTAGCTGCTTTCCGTTCAGTGACATGGTTTGTGACAGAGCTGCTTTCATTTGCTTGGGTTGTCACACTACCATATGTCTTCAGCATTCTTGGTGCCCCTCACTCTCGTCCTCTCCCTCTCCATCTCACCAGTCTCGGAAGGGAATTCACATTACATTAAAGCATCCCACTGGAGGCCATGCTGAAGCAGTCCCTTGAAATAAGTAGGGCAGACAAATGATTGATTCAAAAGTAAACTACGTCAGCAGGAGTGGAAAGCAGAAGCTCAGTAAGAAATGCAGATTTTTAAAAAATCCTTCCGTCATTCAAAGATTTTGCAGTTGTGATACAAATGGGTGAATACATCTGATATGCAGTTCATTACAGATACATAAAGTGTCAATACATACACACTAAAACGTGTGTAAACACATGTACATGCGTGTTTTATAATTAGAGTCCATTTGACACAAAGAAATATGAAATAATATTAACTAGCACATTTCACTGGAATACCTGTTCTCTAGGAAACCTCTTCTATGAGATTGCTGGACAACCTAAAATGCCTGTGTGGTGAGGATACATTCAAATTCCATGTGATTTTAGACTTTCTCCCAAGTCAGTCCTAAGTTGAAAGCTATTGAGTTATCTTTTCAATGACTTCAGTCCATGTGGATCAAGAATATACAGTCACAAGTTTGATGGAAGAATCTGATATATTTTCTAGAGTTCATGTAATATTTAAAAAATATATCTTCAAGTGAATTTAAATTTTATACAGATAAATAATCAATAGTGACAATTCTTTTGTCTAGAATCTTCAGTCTCATCTACAGATCTGCGCACTTAACTGAAAAATACCAATCCATAGACTCAGAATGGTTTCCAAGAACCACCCCAGCCATACACATCTGGAGTTTCACAGGTGGGGATTTAGAATGGCCTTTTTATCACTTCCACAACTGGCATTAACACATTGCATCTTTTCAGTACCAGACAGAGTGTTATGTTTTCAGAACTCTATTTGTTAACCTCTCCTAAACAAAAAGTTTTCCAGGATATTCCTTAAATATTGGCAATGTTTCTATTTCAAAATGAAACAAAATCAAATTTGGAGTTGTCAAAGTGTTCTATGAATCCAAAGTCCTGCATGATTACAGTAATCAATTTTTTTTATCCCACAGAAAATCAAAGTGGTTATATAGACATTTTTCCATAATTCTAATGCTGTGAAATATTCAGTTCATTACTATATTTTTCAGAATCTATCAGCACTCATTTATTTTTGTCTATTCTGAATGAAAGAATTTGTGATGAAACGAGAAAATAATAAATTCAGTCATTCATAAAACATTGTAGAACTGGACATGACTTTGTTCTTTTAAGAAAAAGAAAAAACCTTCACTATGCATGATGTCATTATGGTACTGGAAGTTACAGTTTATTTTTCTAGATAACAGAGAAGCCTGTATAATTTCTCACATAGGTCACAGTTGCTCTAGGGCTGCATTGATTTGCACACATCCAATGCAAATCTGACCTCATTTTCAACCAGATATTTACTTTTCATTTTAGATTTAGAACTTCTGCTTTGTAGCTGTTTGCAACATCTTTCACACTTCTGTGCAAGAAATCGGGGTCTGTTTTCCTGTGAGGAACAGAACGAAAATAGCAATGATTTTTAGGAAAAAAAAAAAAAAAAAAGGTTTTACTTGGTACCTTGCTCCATTATTTCCTTCATCAAAAGATGTGTCTGCCCCCCTGAGTGGGAAGCAGAGCATGTAAAGAAATGCCTTTACCCTACCTTCTCCATGATGTTCCCAGGAGGCCAGGGCTGGTGAGGGCAGGCAGTCCATACACAGCAATGCCAGCTGATGTTGGAGCAGCCCATGGGGACCGCTCCACAGCCAGGAGGGTGGCAGGGGACCTGGAGCACACCCTCACCACCTCTTCCCAGGCTGGACACCTGATCCATACGTCCTGCTATTTAAAATGCTAGTCAAGTGAGTTCTGAAGGCTCCAACACAGTGAGAGCAGTGCAATAGATTTACACTTGCATGCCAGTGGGTGAATATTTGACATGCATGTTTTTGTCAACTTATTATTTAGTATCAATTAATAAGATGTATTGTAAAGAACACTTTAGGTTTTATCTATGTTTTCTGTTTTTCATGTTTTGAAGCATCTCTTGTGTTTATATGTGTCTGTGCCTGCTGGGCATACAATAAAAACCACAGAAATTTATTTTCTTTAGTCAGCCCCTCCATTTTGCACACAATTTCCTCAGCATAGATTCACTCGGGCTTTGTTGAAACCTCCTGCTATGATACAATAAGCCTCTCTCTCCCCATCCAAATTTACTCTTCTTTTCCTTGTTCAGCACACAACGAAACAGACTTTCTTGGGGAAGCTTCTAAGAACTAGTCCTTGGAGAAATTATCTCATCCCGTAGGCTTCGGTCTGCCCAAGAAGAGATCAGATACAGAGAGCCAACAAAATGGGACCAGAGCATTTGAGGTAGCCCAGCGTAACCTCACCACAGCCAGACACCGTGTGAGCATGAAAGCATTTACCCTCCTGCACAGGAAGCCAGGACAGCTTCCAGGCTCCAGGTGGCTGGTGTAAGTAGCTGGCGTTTTAAGGGTTTTAAGCTGAGCATAGGGGAAATCCTGACTGTAAAATATAATGACAGCTGCTGCAATTTATTTTCAACTGCACAGTGCAACTTGTCAGATTTAGGAATCAGATGAAATAATTGTTCTGTTATGAAACTCTTGTCTTGAGGATATCTGGGCTGGCCTCATCTTCCTTCCTAAGCTTTAGACTTCATAAAATAGACTAAAATATATTATAAGCCTTCACCCCCCAGCATTTTCAGACAGGGATTTTAAGGCTTCATGTTGCAACACAGCTATCCAGTGTTTTTTTTGAAACTCTGAAACACCCAGCATTTTCTGAGGATTCTGATATTGAAGAATCAGTAGTTCCCAGCCCTGATTTCACTGTGTAAGTATATTCATCCTAGAGTTTTAGTGGACAAAAACCAGGCAAGTGACTCCAAACATTTGCTGATAAGCACTTAAAGACTTTACCTATTAAAAATGTGTCAGTAAGTAATATATCAAGAAGACATGGATAAATTATCAATCTGATTTGTTTTGTTAATGTTGTTTGATACATTTCATTATTTCATGTATTTCCTCTGAGCAAAGAATCTGTCTTGGGGCAGAAATTGAATTTTAAGGAGAAAACACTTACAGGAAGGCTAGTGCAGACAGAGAGAAAAAAATGAAAGCCAAGTCCCCACAGGGCTTTTGTAAACATTTGTGAGGCATATTTAGATTAATTACACTGACTAGTTATCAAAGTCCAGTGTCATGGTACCTGAAATGTGAGTGCAAAATGTTCTCTGGCCTTGAAGGCAGTACGTATGGCAACACTGAATGTGTGAAACTCAAACATGACTGCCACAAAGACAAACAAGGCATGAGAGAAAACATGAGTTCAAAGATAGATCAATTAATTCAAAGAACAGCAACTAGACAGGTGGATGAGTCAGACATACCAGGCAGGCAGAGTTCCTGTTGAATGGAAAATGCATTTAATACAGCATGTTTCACTGTGAGAGACATTGTGACCAACAAGCTAAGATAAATTTGGTGGCACTATGCCATGGTGACAGAAACATCCTGAAGCAGAGAATATGGAACTAGTTTCACCTTTCATGAGATTTCTCCTCTTGTGATTTCCTGTTCCCAAATCAAACAATATAGTTTTCTTCAGTTTTCAATATTATCTTGGAAAAAAAAGTATAATATACAAGATATTCTCTTTGATGTGATAAATAAAAAATACCTTTTTTCTTCATTGAGAAGGGTTAGTCAGAGAAATATATTGAGTGAATATATACAGGCATACTTAATGATTTTTGTTTGCTCTTTTCTCTAACTGCAGGAAGCAATTTTTCCAGTACTAGCAAGTGCTAGTATACTTGCAACACAAGGCAGAGATGACTGTCCTGCAGAGATGTTGTGTCATATCACAGCTGGCTCTGCAGCAAATCTGGTGCACTGCTACAATGCCTATGAATAGCTCATTACTATACATTTATTTTATTTTTAATTAAGCAAATGTATAAGTAGAAGAATCAAATCATAATATACATAAAAACACAAATATGAAGTTGTACATTACTCAAATTATAAATAGTCTTGTGTCTGTGCAGCATTATATTCTTGCATAAAAGAACACAAAAGTGTTTCTCATATTTGATATGTATCATGGAAATCATCCTCAGAAGTGAAAAAGTACATTCAGATGTATGCTGCTGCGTTTAATATAAAATATAAAACCTCCAGTATTTTTGATGGGCATAATAAATATTCAAAAGTTGCACACACCAGCATTTATGTTAACTCTCTGTGCCTGCAGTGAGTTGCACTAAACTCTGGTCCAAGACACACCATTTAAAAAAATGAAAACAAAGAGTTTCTCCACTTGAATCCTTTCAGCCACCATATTCAATGACTGAAGCAAGCATATGAGATTTATAACACAGTAATTAAAAAAAAAAAATCAAGAAAACAGTGATACCTTCACCTGCTTTTGACAATCCTGCTAGCGTCATTGGCTTTGAAACAAGAGCAGCGTTTCAATTAATCCAAGCTGAGAATTTGGCCCCTAATGTTTTTATTATGAACCCAAGAATATAGTGCAACATTTTTGTTCTATTTTTAAGCTGTATCTGTAATTCCAGTCTTCCAAAATAATACTTAAGCAAAACACATTCCGCTCTTCAAGTGATTTTTTAAGATGTCAACCTACCTATGATTTGGGGAAATTTTAAATTATAGAAATGACTGAAGTTGGATATAGTACCCTCTTTCCTTAGTATACTTCCCTCCACTGCTCTCACCACACAAATTCTTTTTTGTGGAAATAGCAAGGTATTTGGGGGGGGAACGCTAAATGAAGGTGAAGAGTTCATGTCAGGGAAGGACAACAGGGCTGAACTGTAACATACAAATTACAGGAATTTCATTATACCCTCTTCAGTGCCATCAGCTGTAACCAGATGTATTCAATAACTTAAGAGATGATCAAAGAAAGACCTAGCCTTAACAGCTCCATGGCAGGAACATTATCTAACAAAGGTTCATTAAGGGATCATCTCCAAGGGATAATTTTGGTCTTCAATTCCTGAAGACGAAGAACTTCTTCTTAACTATGACCACATTCTTTCAGCTTTTTGCTACACTTTTTAAACTATAGCAAAAATACTCTTCACAAAACTGGCATGGTGTTAATCACTACAGCACCTTCTCCAGTCAAGCAGGGGCAGAACTGCACCTGCAGCTGTAAAGACTTGTGAGCAACAGTCCATTTCATGTTCACCCTCTGAATCTGAAGAATCCTTCATGACTATGTTTCCTTCCACATCCAACAAAGGACGGAGTCCTCCTTCTGTTGCGAATGTATTTATAGAAGCATTTTTAATTGTCTTCAATGGCAGTAGCCAGATTAAACTCAGTTGGGCTTTGGACTTTCTAATTTTCTCCCTGTATAGCCATGCAACATCTTTGTAGTCCTTCTGAGTAGCCCGCTCCTTCTTCCAAAGGAGAATGGCTCTCTTGTTCTTCCTGAGTTCTAGCCAAAGCTCCCTGTTCAGCCAGGTTAGTCTTTCCCACCAGCTTGTCTTTCAGTAAATGAGTATGGCCACTTCCTGTGCTATTAAGATTTCCTTCTTTAAGTGTCCAGCCTTCCTGGACTCCTCTGCCCTTCAGGACTGCCTCCCAGGAGACTCTGTCAACCAGTCTCTCCAAATTCTGCCCTCCAGAAGCCCAAGGTTCTGCTAACTCTCCTCCTTAGACTTCCAAGAATCAAAAACTCTTTTAATTCATGATCACTATGTCCAAGAGGGAATCCAGCCTTCATATCACCCACAAGTCAGAATTTATCTGTTCTGTGGTATTTGTGGCATTCTCTATACTTAGATTGGCAAATGCCACAAATACCATGATAAATTTAACCACTGTGAATGATAAATGTCAGGCTTTTAATAGCACTCACTGTTTCCCTGTCACAACATGACCCTATTTGGAGACTTTAGGATCATCACCTTGTATTATTACTTGTAAAAGAAATAGTGCTTTTAGCACATAAAATGACATTATAGTTGCTGTGTATAATATGCATAGAACAAGCAAAGGAACCTTTTGGCAGAAGGAAGAGCCTGAAGAATACTATGCCTGTTAATTTCATATTTTTTTAATTTACAAAAGTATGTTCAGAAGATAGATTTCTGTTCCTAGTATGTGCCAGTACAATGGGCAGAATTCACAACCTCAGTTCAAATGAATGGGAGGAAACAAATTTGCTCATCCAGCTGATGACCGTGGTTGACATTACGTTTGATTAGAAAGGAAAAAGTGTACAAAACTAGTGCTGCAGATCTTAGAACACTGAATGTGACACCATACACAGCAAACACTCTCTACATGACTTTGGGCACTTTTTACACTTCCAGCAGTAAGTGGTGTATTCAGGCTACCTCTGAAGAGTGTACTTCTGTGGGTTTTTGACTGCAGGTTGTAAGAAGGATCATTTCACATTATGACTAAAAGTACTTCAATTCTGATCTTTTTTCAAAATTCCAAAGCTCTGAGATTTTACTTCAAAAAAACAAAAAATCAAAGTGGAAATTAACTTCTGTCTTAGGAACCAGGCTACAAAATATCAACAACTTTGTGTTGTTCAAATGTTTCCGAATTTTCTGGCATAAAATATTTGTCCTTCCAACATCAGTGATGCGATATTTCTAGAGATACTCATATGTTATGTCATGCAGACATGTTTCTGAGTTGTTTCTGTTGTTTCTGAGTTAGGAGCACTCTTCCATTGCAAAGCTAAAGGGAAGTCTTAGGGAAAATATTTGTATCTCACCAGCAATAATATAATCACACTTTTTCCCATGTACAGTGAAGTTATTAGTACCACATAAGTCTCTTTCAAGATCCATTACATTTAGCTGCCAAAATATACGGGCAGAAGACCAAAAGCTACTGCATTACTGCGGTTTGTCTGGTTGCCATATAGAGCTGAGCTGCACAAGATAGCTCCAACTCAATTAAATCGTTTCCACACTAGTAAGTGTTGTAAAACCTAGGATCATTTTGTAAACCTGTTCACATATTAATGGCTTCTATTTCTACAATACAGGAAATCAGAATTTTAAAGTATATCTGGGCAACCTGTAGTATTTCATTGTAATGAATTGTGACATTTAGTTGTATTAAGCCCTATTAAACATTAAATTCCTACTATACATTCTTTCCTGCAAATACACATATATATATTTTAAGTATAGAACAAAGAAATTGTTAAATATTTGTAAGCTTATAACCACAAATTGTATTTCTCACTGTCTTTTCCTGAGATACTCAGCTGCAAGAAACACTCTAGATTTCACTGATCTGAAAGAACAATGTGGTAATTTATCTCTCCATAGCTTAATATTTGCATCTTCTTTTGCAAAATAGATAGCATTATGAGTGTCAAAGATATTCATATACACAAAAGGGGAAAATTATCTTTCAAGTAATTGGATTCTTTTAACTACTTTATTGTTGAAGTTATTGGCTATATCTCAATTAAAATAATAGACTACTTCTACATATTTCTCATTGATTCAACCACCAAGAATGAAGGAATATTAACATTATGCATATGCACAAGCTGTCTATTATGAGTTCAGTATATTAATTATGAATGAAACAGAACAATAATCAAGTTGAATTCACAACCAACGCTGAACTACTAACTCGATTAATGATATAAATTTACATCATTAGTTATTCAAATTGTCAAACTAATACATAAGGTAATGGAGTCAAACGTTTACCACAAGAAAGGTGTTTTCTGTTAAGCCTGTAGCAAAAGACAGAGGGGGGGATGATTCCCTTTAATCTTTAATGCAAACTAAAGTTACAGCCATAAAAATAGCGTGATTTAACTAATGGAAAACAATGTTTTCTTGGTGGTGGAGTCCCTTGTCCCTTGAAAGTAAAGGGCCTCCTTGTTTAGGTGGCAACTTCAAGATATAATTCATGCTAAAGAAGTAAAAAGTAAAGTACTTCTTTTTTTCTTACGCCTTGCTGACTGCTTTGTTGTTAAAAATCTGCTGCGGTTTCTATTTCTGCAAGAATTCTACTTTCCTTTGGCTTACCAGAAAGTCAGAGCACTGCAAACCATATTGCACTGACTTTTCAAAGAAACAGTTCTGTGGAAAATATTGGAAAAAAAGACAAATAGAATAAAACATCTAATAGTTAATGTTTTTAGTAACTAAAAATACTTTAAAAAGAAGAGTCAAGATGGACAATGTTCTTACTTAAAATTAATGTTTCTTATTCTGTTTTGGGTTTGCTTATTTTTTCAATTAAATAGAGACTTAGCTTTTGAAGACAGAAGCCTGGGTCCTGGAAGTATTTTATATAATCAAAATAAATAGAGAACTTGCATGATATTCCATACCAAAAAACATCTATCACATAAACATGATGACACAGTTTAATTCCCCTAAACTTTTCTTCCCGACATCAGCAGCTGTAAACTCCTGTGGATGCTGTGGAAGATGTCCTCATCCCAACTATCGCAGCAGCGTGTGGTTTCCAGACCCCTTCCGCCTCAGAATGAAATGAACTGTTTTTTCTCCCACTTTCTTTCCCAGCTAAGCTGAGGAAGCCACAGTATATCCAACAGTTATCAAATGTAGGGTAGTATGCTCTCTTAGAGGAAAGGGACTGTATTTTAGCAACATTTTTAAATCATATTCTGACAGGTGATGTACAGTGGGAAAAGTAGATGTGGAATAGAATAAAGCTTCATTGACACATTGAGGGTGAACTTATATGACTTAAAAAGAACATAGTAAATCTGGGAAGGTACCTGATAAAATCCAGGTAGCAAGACAGTAAGGAAGTCCTTAAAGGTTAGTTCTGCATCTCTTCTGATCAGGATCAGATCACCAGGAAGAGTATCGTCAGTGAGAAAAAGGACTACGCTAGCTTTCTTTCCAAAGGGTCTCAATTGCCTTGCAAGCTATGCTGCGTCCTTCAGACTTTGTCTGGCATAATGCTGAAAGAGAAAATGAGACACTCCTGTGCTTTAGAGAGGGCCTGCAGCTTCAGCTGTTCCAGAGAGAGCCCAAATAGGTTGCAGCAGCAGCAGAGCAATTCCTGACATGTATTGCTGCCTCTCCTCCAACTTCCCATAGTTGGCTATGTGTGAATTATTTCATTATGATGAAAAATAAGATCATTACCAGGTATATTAACTTTTTGCTAATGTCTGCTGAGATCATTTCATGCATTTCACACAGTACAGGTTAATCACAAAGTAAAACTATCTTTTAAATACATATCAGCATATTTTTTTCCAATAATTAACATTTCAGTATACTGAGTTTGCAAGTGTCAACAGTCATAAGCATCTTCAGGAGAAAAAGCAAAGATAATTGGTAGTACATTAGCTGCCTGAATTGCTTCTTTCTTGAGTACAATGAGTGAGATTTACTAATCACTCTATTTTATATATTTTTTTTCCTTATCTTCTGTCTTCATAATAACAGAGGCTCACCCAGATAAAAGATGCTCCAGGGTAGGGCTGGATTTAGCTGTTAGTAGAAGAAAGCAACAACCTCTTCCTGTCCGGGCCTCCTATTCAGTCTGTCCAACCAGCAGAGACGGGGGTTTCTCTTTTTTTTCTATTGTTCTATGACTATTTTAGATTAATCTGACTGTCACATATACTTATGGTCACTTAATTTTTTAAGTATAAAACTCGCTTATTCTACATTAAAAAACTGTTCAGTTGTTCTAGCTAAACATTTTCATATTAGTGTTTTGCCCCAGGGTGGCTCTTTTTAAGGCTTTAGATGAAACAGCCTTTTTAGAGAAGATTAGCGCAAAGTAGACAACTGTCAAATTTATGATGACTGTTGTACCAATTTATTTGAAACAACCTTGCAGCACTAACCTGAGGCTTCTGAAACATCTCATTTGCTGCTAAAAAGCCATCCTTTTAAGAAGAATCCTAGGCTTTTCAGATTCTTAGCACACACTTAATAGAGGCATTACAAGTTTCTGTTCTGATCGTAATCCTATCCATCAATACTCCTTAAGTAACAACATACTCCTATATGGAAATACAAGGAAAGTTTTCTGTTAGATCTGCAGATCACACAACAGTGCTTGCCTGACTTCTGCTTAATGACTTCCACTGTATTTATATTTTATATATAAAGGAACAAGGAGCTGCAAAGTCAAATAACAGGATATGTGTTGGTGTGGCAGACAGACGTTTTGCCGTGTATCCACACAGCTTTTCAAAATGCATGTGTTGAATGCTGTTGGCTACAGCATTACGTTCCTCTCTTTCATCTAAAGACAATCTCATCAAGACCAGTAAATGTGCACTGCAATCCTTTGTTCTCCAAATTCTCCTGCCTAACAAATGGCTACACAGGAATATGGCAGTCAATTTTCGATGAACTTTGCCATCTGCTTAAAAACAATTATTTCATCCCTTTTGCAAGGGTAACTGAATGGCTATAGAGTCTATAGCAGTAACAGAGGCTATGCTATTCCAGTCAATTTCTTTAACATAACCAGGCAGAAGTTAGGTCTGGGATAAGACTATGAGGACCACAGTCTCCAGCAGAGGGGCAGAAACTGCAGCTGGAGAAGAGTGGAAGGAAGAACGGCACTTAGAACTCAAAGAATGAGTAATGTACGTCCACGTGTATCTGTAGCTGGGGATGGTCAACACAGAAGTAACAGCCTCTCATTGTATGTCAGTGTTTTCTTCTCTGAGGTGTTTCAGAGTCATCTCTGAGGTGCTTCAAAGGCAAAGATTATAGGTTGATCATCTATACATGACCACAGGAGGTTTTTGTTACAGTTGGTTTTTATTTAATTTTTCTTTTTCAGGCAAGTATCTGTTATTGTATCTGTGCTCTCCAGTGTATTTCTGTATCCCATTCCACTATCTTTATTTACAATACAAAATGTATACAACTGTAATTAAGGCTTGCTGTAAAAGGTAAACAGAAGATTAACTGCTGCAGTGGGTTCTCTTATCAGAATTTTGTCCTAGCTTATGTGACTTTGCACTCAAATCCTTCTCAATCAAACTGGTCAATTGCATTATCCGTATTTAAAAGATCTAACAATTTTCCAAGTTTTGCTTCCATAAATAGTTATCGTACTTCCTATTCCATTGAATTATTCAAGTTTTCACTGCACTGAATGTGAATTCATATTTTATAATGCCAAACATGGGATAGGAGCATTAAAATTGAATATATCTGGAAACATGCTATAAGAAGAGAAAATGGGTAAGGCACCAGTACTGTTTAATCATACCCTACTTGTTCTCAAGCATACCATCCTTTTGCACAATCCTTTCTGCTCCTATCCATCTCCATAAACTGTAAATTACATACCCAAAACTGGCCACGGACAGAATTTTTCCACCAGCCATGCAATCAGTGGCTTCCATCAGTTCCCTCCTCATACTCACAAGCTCAAGGACGAACTTCTAATCACAGTCACAGCAGTGCTGCCAGCCGTATGCTGCCATTTCTGACCTATCAGAGCCAAGCAGTCAGGAATCCACAGGGTCTGACTTACCATGCCCTTCACATACCTGCTTAACATTTTAAGCTCCAATTAGTTGCAATTTATGTCCAGTATCATCTCACTAATTCACAATAATACCTGAGGTGACCTCTTTGACCAGCCAAATCTTTCAAATTAGTAAGCAAGACTAAGAAAAGTGCAACATTCTGAACAATGTACAAATATCATTAGCAAATTTCATTTAAGTTTGAATACGAACATTTGTGTTGTTCAGAGATCTGGTAAAGTTCCTGTATTTTCAAAATATACAGAATTCCTCAATTATGTGAATTTCAGTGCAATATCCTACTCTGGAAACCTTGAGAACACTGGTAGCTGTTGTCTCTGCCTTAAGAGATTTGCAGGTTAATTAATTTGTATTGCATTGTGAAAAGTTCTGTTTGTAGAAAGATTTCAGTAATATATAAAAATAATATGTGCAGTGTGCTTCAGATTTATGTTCAAATGTTATTTATATTTAACAACTCCATCCACCTTCTATGCTCAAAAGCAAAAATACCTAGAAGCATTTAAGTATTTAAAATGCAGGCCAATGGTAGGCAATTACGGTAGTACTTTCTTTAACCGCCTTCTAATTGTAAGTAAATTAGAGACAGGTAGTAAATATGTCTTCATTAGTCAAAAGGTAAAATCAGTTCTGCTTAACTGCAGAACACATCAGATGGCCAGTTTGAATGCCCTTCCAGAGAACAAAAGGTGGGAAGAACAGAAGACATTTCTGCTCAGCTGTGTAAATTGCCTAATTACTGTATTTTTTTTTTAAAAATAGCATTCAAGTATAAAATTAGCATTAAATCTCACCTTTTTAAACATGTGTAACAGCATTTATCTGAGCATGTGCCTACCTACATGTACTAATTTTGATACATGCTTTAAATGATTTCTTAAATTAAGGGTAGGTTATCTCCAGCCTGCACATAGTTCAAGCTCTGATACTGGCCGGTTCCAGTATTTTAATGAAAATCTTCCAGGTGATTCTGTTCTTCACCTTTTAGGTATTACTTTTTTAAAACAATGAACATAGCTATAAAAAGTCATGACAAGGAACACAAAAGCCCATGAAAAGCATGAAATTTATGACTGTAGTATCTGGGTCAAGTAGTAAGAATAGCAAAGATTACGGATTAAAAACTGCGTAAAACACATGAATGATGATGTGAAACTAATCAGGATTATAACAATTGTATACGTATACAGCAGAAGTTTGATTCTTTGCACTAGTACAAGTAGGGCTTCTGGCTTTGAGGAGATGGAAGAAGATCAGTAAACTGTCAGTTTGAAATAATGCTTTCACATAAATATTTATAGCCCACAAAACAATTGTACAACTCTTAAGTACTGAGTTAATTAGTTACAAACTGCATTCTAAATGTATTAGCATGATTCTTTTTCAGAGGCTTTGGCTTTCAGTAAGTTGATATTAAAATACATGGATTATAATTAATGCAACAGAAAAAAACCTCTAAAGCCATTGAGTGAATGGGAGAGGTTTCCTTCCACTTGTTCCCTGGCTGGGTCTACCCTCAAGGTTATTTTTCCAAGCCCTGATAAATGATGGTTCTGTTGTATCAAGTTTCAAAATTAAAACAATGAAGTATGAATTCTTACTAATAGTAAACCATAACCTAACATGCCTACATCACGTAGAAAGACATGCATGCAGTGAAGCCATTGACAAGTTTGATGGGAGTTTGCAAATCCCAGGGTGTTTACAGAGTAACCAAAGACCACTTACAATAAAAGAATAAGAAGCGTTTGTAGGTTGCAAGTCCCAGATCTTTATTTATAAAGCAATAAATATTAGAAGCACAAATAAATTGCACAAGTGTGTAAACAAACTGTACAATGACTGAGGAGTTCAGGAAGGGTTGCCAGAAGACTCCAAGAAGCATACTGTCATCATCCTGAGTGGGAAGTAAATTTAAGGAAAAGTGCTTAGAAGCACTTGCGGTGGACAATGGATGGACCAGCTTCATCATACTCCTGTTTGCTGATCCACATTTGCTGGAAGGTGGACAGAGATGCTAGAATGGAGCCACCAATCCAGACAGAGTACTTGCGTTCAGGTGGAGCAATGATCTAGGATGAAGAGAAACAGCAAAATCTTCTGTTAACAGTTCCATTCCTGCGCAATCAGCCCACGTCACCAATGTACCAAACTGTTAGGTGTTTCTTTAAGTAAGAACCTTTCTATAGTAACATACTGATCTTCAGCAGCTGGTAATGTTTGAGAAAATCTACAGATCAATTTTCCTGTTTTGTAACAATTTCTTCTCATTAATATCATTATGTTGATTAAATGGAAATATTTCTCATTTGCTCAGCAGCTGATGATCTCATTTTTCAGTTGTTCCTATATCCCAATTTAATGACACGGATATATTCCACATCCTTATCTATATTTTATAGTACAATCAAAGTCCTCACCTTGATCTTCATAGTGCTAGGAGCAAGTGCAGTGATTTCTTTCTGCATGCGATCAGCAATACCAGGGTACATCGTTGTACCACCTGAGAGGACATTGTTAGCATACAGGTCCTTACGAATATCAATATCACACTTCATGATGCTGTTGTAGGTAGTTTCATGAATACCAGCAGATTCCATACCTTGAAAAGAAAGACAGCAAATCAGTAAACTATACAAGAAGTCTTTGTGAAAAGAACACTCAACATTTCCTCAATTTATATATATGAACTTTGTTTTGTTCTAGAACTGCTTGCTGATTAGTAAATGTCATAGAAAAATAATAATAAACAGAATTAGAGAACAAGCTTAGAAAACTAGTATCATTTGTTAGAAAAGGTAAAAATCATAATGCATGTGCAAAGGATGCATGCATGAGGATATTCACAAGACCTACGGTAAGAGAAGAGGTAGACACATAAGATAAACTCATTTATTATGAGTCTATGCCATTTATAAACATGAAGGCAAGAGATGACCAAGACATGGATCAGGATATTACTACTTGGTGGTAAGTAAAAAGAAACCAGAAGCAAGTGTTCGTAGGTTGCATTCCAATTTATAATTTTAACAGGTGCTTCCTGAAAGAGCTGACACTAGATCCATGGTAGCATGTCAGCTGATGAACAACTGCATTTGTTGCTTGGGACTTCAGAGTGTAAGCATTTGCCATTATCCGTCAGCTGCATGCACATGCAGCAAAGCTAGCCATCTGAGCCACGACAAGATTTAATTTCAGTGCATTTGAACATACACTTCTTCATTCTATCTTTTTATCTCCTGGACATTTTACTTCCTCAGAGAGTCAGATAGTGTTTAAAGTGCAAGTGTTACAAATACAGCACTGAAAGCTGTCCTTGCCGTCAGTGACATGACAACATTTTAAGTGTACATTCTATCACTAAAAAATTGTAAGCTTAAAAGTTGGCCTAAAAGTTGCAACAAGAGCCCAGAGCTCAGCTAATTACTTGCTGGTAATCACATTAAGCACAGCTAACAGGGAGCAAAAAAAATCAAAAACTACCTATTTATGTTTGATTTTGTGCCAAATTTAGATAAACAGGAAGGTGGGACACCCTACAGATCTTCTGATTCATTTACACCTCCTACTGAAAGGAGAATTTCATGGAAGCACTTACCAATAAAGGATGGCTGGAATAAGGTTTCAGGGCAGCGGAAGCGTTCGTTACCAATTGTGATCACCTGACCATCAGGCAATTCATAACTCTTCTCTAGGGAGGAGGACGAGGCAGCAGTGGCCATTTCATTCTCAAAGTCCAGCGCAACATAGCACAATTTCTCTTTGATATCACGAACAATCTCACGTTCAGCTGCAGGTACACAGAAATCAAATCAAGCTTTGGAGAAGCAAAACACAAGGGAAAAAGATGGGCCAGAGGAGACATGAGGATATTCACAAGAGCCAAACTGAAGGACTGACCTGTTGTCACGAAGGAATAGCCACGCTCTGTGAGGATCTTCATGAGGTAGTCAGTCAGATCCCTGCCAGCCAGATCCAGGCGCATGATAGCATGAGGCAAAGCATAACCTTCATAAATGGGTACATTGTGGGTGACACCATCACCAGAGTCAAGAACAATACCTGGGAAAGCAATGTCAGAGACCAGTTAGAATCACCCGAGAAATGCTTAAGACCCTTACAAGACAGTGAGCAGTACCACAGACAATACAACGTAGCATTTCTCAGGCAGTATAAAGCAGCATGGTTCTATTTTAGCCAGTTACTGCCATATAGGCCTTGCCATCTCCTTCTGATATTCCTGTTTGGTTGAACAATCCCCATAAAAAGTTGTCCTGTACAGCAGGTTTTAAACTATTCAGTTTGAACAGCCTTCCACTACTATACTGAGTAGCAACTGTACTTCATCCAGTGAAGGACATCTCTTAGGCCCAGTTTAAACTCTTAAGCTGATGTAATACTTGTGTTAACTGCAGTAATGTCTCCTTGTTTGCATCATGGTAAGCAGCAGGAGAATCAGTTCCTTAGTGACTGTCTTTTAAAACAATGCAGACAAATCCACATAGTTCCTTCCACAGACTATTTTGTACTAGCTTTTCTGCTAAAGTTATCTTTAATCAATATAATCTTGATAAAAATAAACCAACAACATAGTCTTCTGCAAAATTGAATTATAGGGTTTGTATGTTTGGAGTGGGAGGGAAGGAGAGGTTGGGGGTCCTGAAAGGAAAAACGTTTATGTTACCTGTGGTACGACCGGAAGCATACAGGGACAGGACAGCCTGGATTGCCACATACATAGCAGGTACATTGAAGGTCTCAAACATTATCTGAGTCATCTTTTCACGATTAGCTTTAGGGTTCAGGGGTGCTTCTGTGAGCAAGGTGGGGTGCTCCTCGGGGGCCACACGGAGTTCGTTGTAGAAAGTGTGGTGCCAGATCTTTTCCATATCATCCCAGTTGGTGATGATGCCATGTTCAATGGGATATTTCAAAGTGAGGATACCTCTTTTGCTCTGTGCTTCATCACCCACGTAGGAATCTTTTTGACCCATACCAACCATAACACCCTAAAAGAAGAAATAATAGAAAAGCATTATTTGAGAAAGTTAACATCACAGAGCCCAAACTTACACTACAGACAATGATGCTATTTTTCAGAAAGGTACAAGCAGTCGTGCCACTAAAAGGTTGTTTAGGAAAAGAAATGAGCTTTATGAAAATATTAACAGAACTTGAAATTCTCTCTTAAAATTCTTCTTCCTTTAATCAGATCGAAGGATTCCCCCTCTCTTTATTTTTTTGGTATACCATTTATTTTCAATTACCTCTTTCTGGTCCAAAAGCTTAACTGACAGTAAAAAGCATTGTAAGCTTTTTGCCACTGAAATTGTTGGAGAAAAAGTGCTGTGTTTTCTGTATGCTGAACAAATTGTGACAGAATAGGAAGAGAACTAAATGGGAACCCAGGAGAGGAGGCTTAGAAGGTGGTGAGAAGGCAAGGTCAGAGATGGACAAAAGCAGCAGAAGAAACACAAAGGCTTGGTATGTGGGACACTGGACTGGATGGGTGGGAAGGGCCTTACGCAAACTGCTGAAGCACAAATTCATAGAATCATAGAATGCTTCAGGTTAGAAGGGACCTTAGAGATCATCTTGTTCCAACCCCCCTGCCATGGGCAAGGACACCTCCCACTAGACCAGGTTGCCCAAAGCCCCATCCAGCCTGGCTTTGAATACTTCCAGGGAGGGAGCATCAACGACTTCCCTGGGCAACCTGTTCCAGTGTCTCACCACCCTCACAGGGAAGAATTTCTTCCTTATATCCAGCCTAAATTCAGCCCATGGAGGTGCCTTTGAGCCAACACCAGCAATCTGGCCTAGGAGATGGGGTGGTCAGCAGCTCTGTAGGAAACTGGGTTTGGGCTCAGTAGGAGAGAAGACAGGGAGAGAGCAGAGGGATGTTGGTGAATCATAAAGAACTGGGGCAAGAGGAGACAGTGACAGAAATCAGACGACAGAGCCAAAGAGGGGAATGTAGGGAAGCAGCAGAGAGAACGGGAACGCTGTCATCATTGTCACCACTGAATGCAAGGGGAGGGAAAGCTGGAGTGGAAGGAGCAGGACAGAACCAAGGAGTGGGGCTGACTCCAGGGGAGAGGAGGGAGTCTGGTCCTGCCCAAGGGCAGGAATTTACCTGGTGCCTGGGGCGGCCAACGATGGATGGGAACACGGCTCTGGGGGCATCGTCCCCAGCGAAGCCCGCCTTGACCAGCCCTGAGCCATTGTCACACACCAGCGCGGTGGTCTCCTCGTCATCACACATCTTCGCTGGGAGGCACGGACCTGGAAGACAGCGTGGCGGCACCTACAGACCCTGCGGGCACTGCGGGGCTCCCCGGCACCTCTCGGGGGCACAGGCGGCCCCGGGGGCAGCGGGAGGTCCGGCCTGGCCCGACGGGCTGCTGCGGGACTCGGGAACGGCTTCAGCGGGACCCGTCGGCGGCTGCCTTCGCGTTTCAGAAAGCTCGCGGGACGCTAACTTCAGGCATCACTAGCGCTACCCTCAGGCCACGGATCGAAACGGGAAACCCGTCGAGCCGCAGCCGCTCAGGCGAAGCGTCGAACGGGCTGAGCCGTCGCCGCTGTCCGTCGGAGCGCCCCATCCCTCCCCCTCTGCCTCCCTCCGACCCCGCCCGCCCCACGGCACCACTCACCGGAGCAGCGCGGGAGGCGGGGGACTGCTGAGGAGCGCCTGGGTGCCTGCGGGGCGCGGAGCTGCCGCTTTATAGCCCACGGCGGGGCCGGGCGGGCCGCGGGCCGCGGCAGCCACCTTCTCCTTATTTGGCCGCCTCGGCGCCATGGCGGCGCGGCGCGGCCATGAATGGCGCAAGGCGCGGCGCGGCTGCACGGCCATGTAAGGCAGGCGCGGGGCTGCGCGACCCGGCCACTCCATGGCCAAATAGGGACCCCGCCGGTCCTGCCGCCGAGGTGGTGGGAGGGAGAGGAGGACCCGGGCCCCTCCTGGGCCCCCCGTGTCCCGGCGAGGCAGCGGCAGCAGCTGTGCTGGCCCCGAGGTGTCAGGGAGCTTCCCAGCCCGGGTGGCCCCGCGGCACGAGGTCGGAACACTGAGGCACGGTGGGTGCGGCCGAGGGGGTGTCCTCTCTGCTTTTTCCAGCGAAAACCAGAGTTTAGTCAAGCACGTTTAGCCAATGACCCACGAGGCTTTGGTGGCAACCACTGCTGCATGCCTGCAGCACCCGCTGTGCCCTAGGAAGGAGCCCCACAAACCCGGTTTCTGTCAAACTTTGCTGAACATGCAGGGAAAAATGGGGTTTCTCTCTGCTTTTGGTTGACAACATCTACAGCACAGAGTGGTAGCTGTTCGTTCACATTAGCATGCAGATACTTAAACTGCCCATGTTTGTGCCTTTAATGCACACCAGATCAGCAATGCATAGTGATCTGCATGAGACAGAGGAGGAGAGATGGGAATAGCTTGGACCAAAACAAAGCCATGGTATTAATGCAATGTGGCAGTTGTTTTCCTGCTCAGTTGTTGAAACATCCACATTGATAATTTGTTCCAACGGTGCAACCTAGAGAATCCATGCATCTTCACTTTTACTTTTTTTTTTTAGTTAAAAATAGAAAGACTGGAGAGGCATCCCCTGAGTGGGCTCGGCCTGGTATGTGAGGCACAGCCTGTCAGCCTGTGTCCCTGGGGAGCTGCGCTGTGACAGAGTGCCACGTCCTTCGGGAGCGTGCGTGCAGCGGCCCAGTGCTGGCCTGCGCCAGTCACCGCGGGAACAGGGAGAGTGGAGGTGTGGGGCAGAAGGGAGGGCATGATGGAAAGGTCAAGGGGTAACACAGTCAACAGGACCAGCTGCTTCACACAGGTTGAGCTCATTGGGTGTCATGTCCATCACATGAATGTACTTCAGAGTACAGAGCTCTGCAATGGAGAGGTGGGAACGAAGAGCCTGTGAACGCATCCCGACCTGCAGTGCAGGGAGGGCATCAGTGTGGGAGCTGTCTTTGCTCTGTGATTTGGCACTAACAAAGGGCATGAGAACTGAACAGCTACTCACTTGGGAACCATATCCAGAGGGGGCGTCTGAGGCTCTTAAACTTTAATTTCTTCTGAAATCGGAGATAGTGGAATCAGTTCCCTCATTTCTAACACAATTAATGAGGTGGTTAGCTCCACCCTAGCCCTGATTTAGGTTGCGGTTGTGCCCAGTTATGAACACAGCTCTGAAGCAGATGTAGTGACACGCGTCTCGGCCATTCTTAGCTCCTGCTGTTCTGTCAATGCCTTGGGGAGACAGCCTGTTTCAGGTGAGGCACTATTTGTGTATGAAGGTGTGTGTGTGTATGTTCTACATGTAGAAAATATATATATATATTTATATATTTTTTTTCCTTGCCAACCTGAGAAGGGGAGGTGTAGGACTGTGAAACACAGTGACCTAAAAAGGTCAAAGCAGGGAAGGACTGAGTGTCAGTGCTACTGCTCTGGACAAACTTCAGCTCTTGTCTCCTGGTATTGGTGACAAATCATCCAAAATCAATAGTGATGGGATAAGCACTCCAAGTGAGTATGAGTTTATCTAGATTGGTTAGGGTAACGAAGAGAGATGCAAATATCTTGGCAACAGTAGTACCTATTTATGTAATATATATATATTATACATATATATGCCAGGGTGTATGGCATAGCCTGAGTGCAGGGAGTGCCATTTCAAAGAAACAAATACCCTGCTTTCAATTAAAAAAAAGGTACATTTTAGTCCATTGTAAGTTGCNTTTTATTCATTTTTAATTTCCCATTTTTTTTTTTTTTTTTTTTTTTTCTCTAGCTCATCTTTTCTACAGAACCGTACAATGTGAGGGATTGGCCAGCTTCATCAGCACTAGAGATTAGTTTACAGTGTTATCTCAGCTGTTACTGCATTCAGAGGTGTCACAGTATTTACATAGAAGCCCGCTGCTGATAGCCGCATTGAATTCCTCTCCAGTCAGACCCTTCTGTCACATCCTACATTCCCTTTTGCTAGAGAGGCTCTGTTGAAGCTGAGACAGAGCCAGCTCTTGCTGCAAAATCTACACAAAACAGTCTGAAACAGTTATTGTTTCCTTTATAACTAAATATTGGCTTCCTCAACCCTTTCCTCAAGTTTTAGATTTCTAATCCAATAGGACTTACATTGAGGATCCTGATGCACTTGAGAGCTCTTCAGTCTCTCTCCACCCTCCTCTCTCTCTCCTTACTGCATACTGCAAGGTCAAATGAAAAGGGCAGCACACAATGCACATAAATCCAAAGTCGCATCTGCTTCCTCATAGCTATTCGAAACGTCCTCAGATAAACTTACACCTGTGGCCAAAATCATCTTGTTTTCTGCAACAAAGTTGCAGGAGGCTCAATGCATAGGCTAACACAGAGCCTCAAATAAAACAAGCAAACAAAGAAGCAAGAGCTCACTGAAATGTGCTGTGTGTCATTTAGAGGAAAAATGTTCCAGTATCTGACTGGTCAGGGTCCCCACATGCTGTTTGCATTTCTCGTGACACAGCTGCTGGCAACACCCTGGTGACAAAGGGAAAAGAAGCAGTATGGGGTATGCAGACAGATCTGCAGCGGAGCTGAGCTGCACATACCTTGAAACAGCCTGAATGCTCAAGAGAACAAGGTCTCAATGTCTACACAGTATTACTGGTGTAGCAAAAATACTGTGTATGATACACAAAGCTGTATGCGTTACTCACCTTACAGAACACTGCTGTGACTAGAGGCAACAGAACACAAATGGAGTTCTTATCTCTGCATGGTAAAAACATGAATAAAAAGATTACACAGCAATTTTATGATTCCCAGAAATCATCACAATTGATATTCAGTTCTTGGATGAAAAAATAAATGAAGACATTTAGCTTAAAAATAAAGCCTTGGTTCTTTAAACACTTTAAAGCATTGAACACTTACTACCACTGCCTTTGGTTATTTACAGTGGTTAACACTGCACTCAGAAAACAAATACATGTAGAATCCCTTTAGTTTTTGTCATTCACATTGCTCTTTTGTTATCTGTAGATGTTCCCCTAAAAGCAATAAACATTTCATAACACATCAAACCACAGCATTATTTTGATTTAAAAGTACAGTTTATCCTGACCTAGTAGGTCTCAGAACAGAAGACTTTTGTTCTCACTTAAAATCTGCTTTTTCCAAATCCAATGGATCATGACATACAAAATCTGTCCTAGCACAGAGCTGAATGTTACCTCTCTTAACCCTCAGGCCAGTGTAATCTTTGGAAGAAATTTTACTTTTGCAGGAATAAGAAGCAAATACCACTCTGACAGGTTTTATTTTGTCCCATGACAGCTGTTTGGAGCAATGTGTGCTTTAGAAATATAAGAAGCATCACAGTAGAGTCATATTGATGGGCAGGAGACCTGATGAGATGAGAATTTAAACATACAGTATATATCACGAATGTCACTGTCATGAATGAGTCACTGTCACAAAGGAGTCATACGTAGTTATCTATATCTGTGTAGCTATGAATATGACTGCACATACAGAGAAACAAAGAGAAACCAAAAAAGACAATTCTGTGGTCACCACAAACCTAAAGTTGTTCCCTATTAAACGCTCTATAATGCACTTTTCCAATCAGAGTTTGAAACTTCTCATTGAGACATCTTTCTCCTCTCTTCCTGGGTGACAGTCTCCCACTTCAATAATCACACTGTCAGGCAAACTTCTCAGGAGAATTCAGATACCTCCCTTTTTCAGTTATGTCCCATTCACCTTAGTTATAGCCCATGTTTCATACTTAATAATTTCCCTTAATACATTCCCCGTCTTCTCAGCGTCTAAAGCATTCACATAGTTGCACGCTGTTGTTATAATCTCTCCGCGTCTCTTTCTCTCACTCACTCATACCGCTGCACATCTATAATTAACCTGAAATGTCTTAAGTGTGCTCTGAAGTGACAGAATAATGAGGTGGACACTGGGAGCTGGAGATGCAGCTAAACCACCGTGTTAGGAAGCTGAGAGAAGTAGGCACAGGCAACATAAACTGAGGTGAAAGGAATTTGTGCCTGTGAGTCCGACCGTCCCCAGTCATTATTTGCCACATATCACTTCCAAAGAAAGGCTGAGACTCTCACTCCCATTATATCCCCTTTGCAGCACAAAGGGGGCTCAAGAAGAGAGTGGGGACTCTACTAGCACGGGGCCAGCACAGAAGGAATTTCTCGCTTCCAGAAACGCCATGCTTCTCTCACGAGCCACAGCATAGCAGGCATGACAGGGGTAGGATGCCAGATTTTTGTGCTGTGAAGACTGCAGGCTGCTCAGAAATAAAATGCAGCCCAGGGAAGCTGCTGCAGCTTAGGCTTCTTGGGCTGTCATTGGCACTGAGGGACATGGAGCAGTTAAAGAGGACAGAAATACGTCCAGAACACTTCAGCTCTTTCCAGCATGTATCTCGGTTGCCGGTTCTGTGCAGTGTCTCTGGGAGATTACCTGCCTTACACAAGAATGCTGACAGGCACTTTTCCTAACAGACTCCAAGTCTCATTTCAGCTGTTTTTTTTAGTTAGAAAAATATCTGACCTAAACACCAGAAAAGATGGGACATGAAAAACACCTATCTGTCTGTTTGTTCAGATCTCTTTGTTCAGACACTCAATGAGTGTCTGGCTGTTAGCACAGCATCAGTAAATAACAATTTCAAAGGCAAGGGGCAATTGCTATATGTACCAAAGCTGGCTTGAAGATCTTTTATATTAGCAATATTTCCAAAAAAAACCAGCAATGTCCAAGGCTAAATTCTATGCAGCCAATAGAAATTTGTGATTGTTTGCGTTTAAACTACATTCCCTTCTTTTATGTGACTGGAAAAAGCTCAAATTTGCAGAACAGTCACCCAGCAAGCATAATGGAACACAGAATCTTACTGGGTGTTTCATTCATCATATCAATTGTGTAGATTAATACCTACGTAAATAAAGATGTCAGAGATCTGTTACAGATGGAAAAAGAGAGAAAGCAGGAAACAGAGACTAGAAATGGCAGCCAAGTGCACCTCACCCTGATTTATGTCTCACTTCACCTTCAGTCTCCTCCAAGTCCACTGTGCTCTTGTTTCTTTGCCTTAGATTCTGCACCTGTCCTGGTCTAAAGAAAGGCTATGAAGTCCCAATCACTAGCTGTGTATTGCTTTTCAAATTTAGCATCACAACTGCTACCAGACCAGTACCACAAGCAGAGGCAAATAAGCCCTGCTGCCAGTGACTCCTTCTGGTGGCATTTATAGCTCATTGCCATAACCTTTAAATAAAATCTTTCTCAAGTGTAAGTTCTTTGCAAGTTCTCTGTCACAACCACCTGTGGTAATTTGTGTCAAAGCCAGTTTTTAACAATTACTCAGATTGTTGCGTACTAGGAATTGGATCTTTTCCCTCTTCACTGCTTCTAATGTTCCCCCTCTTAATGAAGTTCTCTTATTTATAATTTTATGACATATCTCACATCTTCTATTTAATCATCATCCTCATTAATTCCCATTTTTGTACGTATTTGTAAGTTCTCTAGCTTTATGTTCACGTGTGAAACAAGCTGGCACTGACTCCATGAAGGTAGGAGAAAATGAGGAATCAAACTGCAGAGGGGAAGTTTTCCAGAGAAACAAAAAACATGCGTTTTTTCTTCCCCATCTAGCATGTAGTTGTAAGAAGATGCAATCTTATACATACATCTTGTCTTTACTGTCATATCACTTAGGACTGTCTCCTCCTTTGTAACCCACCACATTACTTTGGTCTCACCCATCTGCATGAGCTATCATTTGAAATCCACTGCAATGAGTAGAGCTCAATAATACAAAACAAAAAGAACCTGAATCTACCAGCTGCTGCAAGGCCTTGTGTGCTTTTCCAGATCGTTTCTCAGCTGACTTCTGTTTTTCAGAATCAGAAACAGATGTCTCAGAATTATAGGAAAAGCAGCAATGAAGCAGTCTATTCTAATTGCATTCTAGCTAAGGAATTAATTTTTAATGAATGTGTTCTCAAATATGAATACATAAGGCTCTCTGTTGAGTACACAGAAACACTTTGCCACAACTGATAAATACATCCTTCTTAAGAAAGATCATTTTACAAGACTGGTGGATTCTACCGTTGTTGTTAGAAACACAAAGATACTGGATGAATTTGACAAAAATGTGATGATTGCAACCTACAATTTTGCAAAGTTGCAATACAATTCATATAAAAGCATATGAATTATTAACAAAAGATGTAGCGGACCATGCCATGAAGGAAACACCACAGTAGTCAGGGAGTTAAAGAGCAGAAGTGGAATATGCTGAGACTGACTCAGAACTTTTTGGCAAAATAATTTCTTTTCGTTAACAAAAAAAAAAAATTCTTTTTACCATAGAATTTTTTTACTCCATTTTTTAAAGGAATGCTTTTAAATCAGCTCATCTCATTTTCATATAGGCTGAAAGAAGAAGGGAAGGAAGAAAAGAAGGAAGGAAGAAAAGAAGGCTACAGATTTAGTTTTCTGAATTATGAACAAAACATTTTAATTGACAGAAACTGTTTTTTCCCCAAAATCTGCTTCTATTTTCAGGATTTTCACCTTTTAGCCAAATCAGTGGAAAAATATTTTTTATCTCACCTTTTTCGAAGAATGGAAAAATTGCCTCACACATAGTTTATTAATCAAAGCTAAAACTTTGATCATCAAAATAAAGTTTCTCTGGAATCATGCTGACCATTAGAATCTCTTGAGCATAAAGCAGCTAGCTAGAAGACTGCAGGAGAGGAAACATAACTGCTATTTTCTTTTCAACAAAGCTTTAAAAAAGACTTCAATATAAAAAATATACACGTGTAAATGTATATATTGTGACTACATATCATGTTGCAAATGCAAATTTTATCTAGTTTTCACAGTTAATTTGTTCTTATGTCTAATTGGAATTGAGAAGAGAGAAAGCTTCGTTCAAAAATCTAGACTTCCCAATGAAGACAACAGGTATATATATGGATTAAATTTTCTACATTTTCCAGCAGATACTGGACTGAAAGATTTTCTTTCATGGTGGCTTCATAATATGAGTACATAGTTTTGTGCATGTAACAGCTAGAATACTTGCCTTCTACTAGGTTTTGTAAATGGTTAATTGCATTGTGTGTTTTGTAAAGAACATACGAATATTTCCAAAAACAATTTCCTACAACATGTTAAATCTTCAGTAATGTAGTCTTCATTTCAATCCAACATTCTCATAATACATTACCTACAATTAAAAAGAATTCATACCAGACTGACATTTGCCATTTTAGCAATAAAATATGCAACACAGTAACAGTACTGCCATGTACATAACAGATTTTTCAGATCTCAGAGAGCATTTACTAAGCTAGCCCTACTTCATACACACAGGGTCAGAAAATACCACAGAGACAAAACAGAGTTCAACTGGAATGAAAACAGCAAAACCACATTTTAAGCCATTCTAAAATGCCTGGTGACGGAAACAGTTTGAAGGCACTAAAGGAGGATTGCTTCTAGGGTTTAATAGCTTTCTAAATAGTATTCTAGAATAACATTGTGGAATTTTATCTACTAGTATTATTTTATCTACTGAAGAAAACAAACGAGGATTTACCTCATTTTTCTTGTAAAGAAGCTGTGTTTTGGACAAGGCTAAGCATTTACCAGGGCATTAATAAGAAGTTTGTACTGTCTTTTCCATACATTTCCTGTAAATAATCACTGGATTTTGCATGTTGCTTAACATGCTTCATTAATATCACAGAAATGTGTTGTAGGGGCATTTCTGGGTTACCTCCAGAATAGAATGCTTGATTTCAAATGTATTAGAATACTTCATTCCAGTTACTGCCATCCTTAACATAGAATATCAACTTAGTAAATACACTTGACATCAAGATGTGAATTGGAACTGATTTGCCTTTCACTTAAGTCCCCTCACCTGTCTTGTTTTCATACTGTCTTGCTTGTAATAGAATGTTACTTATTTTTCTGTGCCATTCAGCTGACTTTGACAGAGATGCAATGGTGCCAGTAGAAAATCCAGACTGCCTTCACTGCGTAATTTTTAGAGATATTCCCTCACTGAGCATTATGAGAGAAAATATTTAAAGATGCTATGAAACAAGAGAACTGTGAGATACTACAGTGTGACAAGAGATACTGAAACCCTGATGTCACATTTTCAAGTAAAACTCATGTATGTTTCACCTGAACAAAATTTCTCAGTCAATATTCTATTTCAATTTATTTACAGAGTTATCCTAATTTTTAACTTGCTTTTTTTCTGAATTTGACTACGTATGCATTCAGTGGATCTGCAGGTCAGATCCATAATTTCCTTCATATTAATGTCTTGATGTTGAAGGCAATGAAGTTACACAAAATACTTGGATTTTTTTATCCTGATTAAACATACAATTTTAGAATCTCGTTGTTTGTCTAGGAAATTATTCCTGAGCTATAAATAGATTAGATAGGAGTTAAGACTCAGTAAGACCTAAGATTAAACAATAAGAAAACAGGAGCTAAATAATCCTACACTGTTTAAAAGCCAGATGTAAATTAGCATTTCATATACAGCTGTTGAATGTGTCCTGCAGATAAAGTAAGAGCTGTGGATAGCAGTAACATACTCTTGCATGCAAAATATCTCTCGGGCATAGCTAGAATTTGTGTTTATTGTCGTTCTTCCTGTAAAGAATGGCCCAGACAGAAACTGTCCTGAACTTGGGAACAATGTACAACTGTAGGCGTGCGAGCTGAGCCATTACAAAACCTGGATGGACTTCTAGAAAAGAAGGTTAGAAATGAAAGGTTAAATGCATATTTAAAGAACAGTTTACCTACCTAAAATCTCAGTGATCCAAGATCAGAGGATGTACCAGATGGCATCAGTGAAAATCTTATAGGCAAAAAGTTCACAATTTAAGTCAATTGGGAAAAAATTGCTGAAAATACAGTTTTAGTCCGTTGCCTTAAGCAGAGTAGGTGGTTCAG
Source organism: Penelope pileata (assembly GCA_013396635.1). Taxonomy (NCBI): domain Eukaryota; kingdom Metazoa; phylum Chordata; class Aves; order Galliformes; family Cracidae; genus Penelope; species Penelope pileata. Next base: position 64,023 of record WBMW01003576.1, on the reverse strand, counting down.
AAAAAAAAGTTCAGTTGATGGTTCATTATGGTACTTAGGATGCTAATCAAACAGCTGAAGAGAGCACTGAACTTCTATAGCACATCCCAGAAGAGTATTCTGGCCTTAAAACTGTAACAAAAGGGAGAAGAAGCAGTTCCCTCCTCTCTACCTCCACCTTCTTTTCCATACCCAGGTGCACATAAAAAAAGAACCCAACAGAAACAGTAAGGAATAAGTCCTGTTTAGATTCTCAGGAGGATACAGTACAATCTCTTTAAGAATCTCAGGTGCAGGCTCCCGAATGAGCAGGGTATCCATCTGCTAGCTGCGCCAGTTGAATCTCCAGAAAGGAAGGGGGTCTCAGACACGTCCCAAGACTTAGTGCTTCCAGTACATTAACTTGAAAGGCCTAGTCATTACTTCAGCTTTTTTCTGGCATGTTCCAGTGCCTAAATCATCTTCTGTGTTGATGACTGCTGTAAGAATTACCTACACTATCTACCTCACTGCTGTACCAGTGTACTGAAGCGAGTTCTAAGTACCCAAACACAAGAAAAATTGGCATTAACTTCTGAAGTTCAGAACGATTATTATGTTTGAGAGAAATGCCTGAGAAGAAAATAAATATACAAGGGTGGCTCCGAAAGTAATGCCTCCTATTTTATTATGTTGCCTCATAATGTCAGTGGTGGTTTTGGTGGTAAGGCAGTAGAGGTTGAACCTTTCCACCAATGTCGTGTTACGTTTTGTTGCTGTCTGACAGAATGGCATATGACATGGAAGTGCTTATGAAGCAAAGAGCTGCAGACAAAATGGTACCCACTGACATTCATCGATGCTTGCTGAACATCTGTGGAGACCAAACAATGCATGTTAGCACAGTGAAAGTCGGACTGCATGGGAAACATTTTCCTAGCAACGATGCCATAATAGCAGCTGTGAAACAGTGAGTCACCTATTCTGGTGCAGATTTTATGAGTGCACCATGCATGTTCTTGTTCATCGCTGGCGAAAACGCTTCACTAATTGTGGTCACTATCTTGAAAAACAGTGTTTTGTAGCTGAGAATTTTCTCTGTCAAGTAGTGTTATTGTGCCCTTTGTATCTGTAATTTCCATGGAAATAAATAGGAGGCATTGCTTTCAGAGCAATTTACGTGCATGTATTGGGGGTGCGTGCTCCAAGACTTTTTGTTGACAGCATGCACACAAATAACAAGTTTAAAGACCCCTGGTCTAGAACACTTACTTCCAAAGTTCTCTTCCCACAAGGAAATCAAGAAATACAAGAAGAAATACAAGGATGGAGTCCAAAACTTGATCAGCGATAACTGAAAAAGTAAACTTAGTAACATAAGGTTTCATAGACTGGGATGCAAGCAGAACTTCCCCTTAGGACATAGCACAAGGAATGGTACAATAGTTACTTCAGGCATAAAAGCTGCTTTATAAATATAAAAGGAAGTTCAATGATGCAAAGGAGATAAAGGGAAGGGAAAAGAATATGAATAATAAGATGAGGTAATGAAATACTAAAGCTACTAGTCAAAGACTAAAAATCTCACAAGAATAAAAGAATGTGAATTATGATGAATTAAATGAAAATCAAGAAAAATACCAAAGAATACACTGAAAAGAAAGGTAAGGAGAATGAAGATGGACAAATAGATTAGGATTGAAGAAAGGAAAGAGAAGAACAGAAGTTAAACGGACAAACATTCACATTTCTCATTTGCTGGACTCTAAAGCACTCCAAAATGTTTTAAGCAATCACCTACTCATTTTTAGTTTGAGAGAGATGGAGAGAAAAATAGCAATGTAGAGGTGCTCATAAAGGTCACTCAGCATTCCAACTCCCAGTGTATGCCACAGATCTTCTAAGATTCACCATCACAGGCACAGCCTTGACACAAATGCTCTGTGGTACCAACCAGGTAAGAAATAGAAGCTAAATGAAGAGTAAAGCAACTGATGCTCCAGTTCTCCAAAGAAAGAAGCTGCTGTACTTAAACGATAACCTAAAAATTTGTAAAAAAAACTTAAAAACTTTGTACATATCGTGCTCTGAGATGATTTCTATTCAAGAAAAGAAACATTACCACAGACAGATATTTCAAAAGTAGCTTTCAGCAAAAATTGTGATTTTTTCAGAAGTTTGTTTCAATACTGTTTGATTATCTGGAGCTATAAAAGAAAGAGAAAAGAGAAAGTATTTGAGTAATTCTGTGGTGGGACAAAGGAATATCACTTTGAAGGCTTCCTACACGCAGTCCATCACATGAACCGTATACTAGTTTTAGGGTTTGACTGTAATTATTTCTTCTTCACTTTCCATATTCAGAACACATACTGTGTTTCTGGCTTTTACCTTAAAATGCATTTTAGATGCTACATCTAATACATTTGTTTCAGTTGTTTACTCTGCCATAACAGAACTCACAGCTCCTCAGCTCAGTGATAATACACAGGGGAAGTTAAATGTTTCAGAGAACAGAGTTAGCAAAAAAACAAACAAATCACCTTAGTCAGCATTGTTTTTTCTCTGATCCTGTCCTCTTGACATTAAACTTCTATGCATCATCACCTTATTTGGCATAGATGTTGCTTGATATTTGAGGCCAATTGAGGATAAGGATCTTCTTGAAATGCCATTCCTATCCAAAGCTTAGGCGCGCTTTTTTTACTAGTCAGGATTCACACTCTGAACCTACGTAATACCTTTTGAAGCAAGTAAGCAAACTTTTAGAAAACAAACCCTGTTTTTCATATATTTCCACACTGTAATAAAAAGATAACAGAACTAGAAAGCACGGGCCATAAAAAGCAAAGTAAAAAAAATACAGAACTACTAAAATTCTTAGAAATCATGAGTATTACAAGTAAGTGGCTGGACACTTAGTGTTCAATAAGTAATAAAAATGTAAAATACATGAAACAAAAGACAAAGCAGGAGACATTTCAATGAGTGTGTTTACAGAAATTCTTTATCTAATATACTTGCAGTGAATCCACATCAGCAAGGTTGTTCCACTGAAAAACTGCCGTTCACAGGAAATTAACACAAAGTGAGATCATAATACTAAAGATTTCTAATGTCTATTGCAGAGGAAGTAGACTAAACAGGCACTGAAACGTATATAAATGAAAAGATAGACACTCCAAACGCATCAGATCAGAATTTCACCTCTTACTACCAAACAATGTGCGCTGCAGATTAAGATATTCACAAAAATAAACGTCCAATTCAGAGTCCACTCTTCTCAAGAGTCATGGTCAGACCCATTAGGTGCATTTCACTTCCAAGGCAGTATTTTCAACCATTTAAATAGATTTTGAAACTCAGCTCAAACCCTGAAATATGTACTTAAATACCTTCTCCATGTACACAGTATCATTACCCATTTTCAAAACAGTAGGTGCAACTTATATTGTGTATTTTCAGTGACAGACCTCTGAATTGTTAAGGTTTCCAGACACCAACAAGAGAAATGTATGCACTGAAAAACTTTAAAAAAAAAAAAAAAAAATGATGAAAAATTTGGAACTGGGGAAAAAAGATTAACAGAGTAAACTATGAAATGCCATAGTATACAGGTGAGTGCTTGTCTTATGCAGGGCTGTCTTCGTTGCTTAACACAGGGGCCTACCACTGCGCACATTCTGAGCACACTGCTGCCCCAGACATGCGCCCTTCAGCAAAACTTGACTTAATTCATTCAGTCCTATTAAAGTAGCAAGAGGAGAAAGGAATCCATGGAGGCCACACAAGGCTATGCTTATGGGCCAGCCAAGAAACAGCAGCACAAGGAGCCAAAAGAATCCCCGCACTATGCAGTTCCAGTCTGTCATCTGAAACCTAGTGACACAAAAAAGAAGAGTTAACTTTGATTGCAAGTGTATATAGAACTCTTTAGAGAGAAATCTTACTCTATTTTACTTGGGGAATCTTTTTTTGAGGGGAAAGAAAGGGTATTTCCAGCCACTAAAAGTCTTATATTTAACAAAAGTCTAGTGTAACAAAAACTAAGTCACGTATGTTTCCTGGAAAACGTCCTAAGGAGGAAATGAAAGTCTCAGATTCCCTTTAATGAGTAATCTTCTATGCTAGAATGTCCTGGATGCAAATTCTTAAAATAGCTCTACAAGTTGCAATATTTCTTTAATGCATTAGAAAATATGGCTATAAATGAAAGACACAACTGAAGTTTAGAACATAATGGAATACATTAAGAAAATCCTGAGGTCCAGAAAATGGCTAGCCCATAAAGTTGTAGAACTTCGCAGGCTGTCAACAGGCAACCTAGGGCAGACATCTTCCACTGCTGATTCTCTGGCTTAATGAAAGACAGGTTGCACACAGATGTAACCAGCTTCATTTTTACATATCTGCTGGTCCTTTTCATTATCACTTGCTCCCTGTGCTGAGCTTTAAGACTATGTGCTTGGCTTTTTTGTTTTTTGTTATTTTTTTTTAAACGGATCCATCAAGCCTATTATCCACCAAGACTATTAGCAGTTATTTCCCCAATGACTGAGAAGTGTTGTGAGCTGTCAGAGCATTTTATTTCTGCCTTATTCATTCTTTCATCAGTCTGGGAAAATACAGATTTAGTTATGTATATGAAAATGCTGCACAATCCAAAACACAACTTAGCATTTCCATCTAGTCTTGTGAGATGTGCAACAGCTAAATAAACCAAGAAAAAAGAAGAAAAAAAGACAATTAAAAAAATAAATTGGCCGTACCTAAAACACTGCACCATTTCTCATAATAAATGTAATAATTTCTTGTAATTGTAATGATTTCCCATAATAACTCTCATTTTACTTGTAATAATTTCTAATTGGGATTCCATGGTAAAAATATAAACTGCTTAGGTTATTTTAAAAGGTTGTTTTTTATAGATTATTTATTATAGATATTTTAAAATAAGCATTTACTATGTGCGCGTTGGTTATATAAGGATTGCTAACCACCCATGTATATGTAGGATGATAAAAGGAATATATAGCCACAAGTTAGGGTGGTGAAAAGTATTAGTCCTCAGCCTAGTGAGCTATCACTCTGCAGGTGGTAGAGTATTACTGAGTTAGATAGCTTGCTGTAATCCAGATGCTCATAAAACAAATGAAGAATACAGCAACAGGCATCGCTTTCAAATCAGGAAAGAGTAAGCAATGCCATGAAAAATAGTAACTTTGTACCTATGGGCAGCCTAAACAGTTCAATTTCCTTAGCAATGTTCTGTTTACAAAGCATTTAAAATATAACCAGAAAGAATAAAATATGACCAGAAATAATGTGTTCTGCAATAGCTTAACTCTATCTAGATAAAGCTGCTCATGGACTAATTTCTTACTAATATTTCCATGCTAACATCCTCATGCTGCGTTCATGCTTATGGTGACAACAGCAGGGCACAGGAAAGGATGGCATGAGTTTAGTTGCAGAATTTATGCTACAGCATGATATTGTGCTGAAAAGCACACAAATTACTCAATTAACAGCAAAACCAGAAAAATACACATCTAACAGCCTTACCTTTAAAGCATAACTCTACGGTGCTTTAAATGATGGGATTTTCTCTTCCAGGCCTTCACTAAAGGAGAAAAGCAGGATGAGCAAGCACAGTTTGACAGAAGCCCTTTTCCCCTTCTTCCTCCCCTGAACGCAACCAGCCCCCGGTAACTGACTCAGCCACTGGCTTCAGTCCTACCTGGGGCACGGTGAACAGAGGGATGTAAAAAGCACCAAACGTCTTCCACAAACGGAGGCATCCCTACAGCTGCCCCTCCCTGTCACTCCCCTCACCACAAACTTGCTACCTCGACAAATTTGGTGTGCAAAGCCCACAGGGGAGAAGGGCAGGTGCTCGGGGCCGTGCATCAGCCGCTTCCTAGGGGCAGGGGATTTCACCTCGCCGAGGCTAACGTGGCCTCGTCCGGGCCAGCGGCAGCCCGGGGATAGGCGTGGGCAGCAGCTTGCCCGGGCCGAGCCGGGCCGTCGGGTGCCCCGTGGAGAGGGGAGGCAGCCTGAGACCCTGCCCGCAGGGGTGGCTCAGCCGCTACCTGTGGCTCTTCTCTGCTGCCCCTTCACCCGGCGCAGACCCCTCAGTCCCCAGGATGGAAATAGGAACGTTTTTCTGCCCGGTCTCTTAACCTCTCATCCCTTCAGCACCGCCTCCAGCCGGCCGGGCAGAGGCCGTTGCGGCCCAACGGGCGCTTCAGCGCGGCCGCTTTGCGGAACCAGCAGGACTCAGAAACCGCCGGGCAAAGGCAAAACACGTGGCAGTGGAGCAGCTGTTTGTGAAGAGGTGGTGGTGGGGTCACATCCACTAAACTAAAGCTGCTGAACAAATAGTATGGTTGAAAATGTGATCGTGGAAACACAGTGATGTTCCCAGTTACAACGCTGCTGGTAAGCCAGCTGAAGTTTTAAACGCCTGGTGAACTGACGCAGAACAAATTCAACCAAAGAAACTGCACAGGACATAGTGAAACACTGGTATTAAATCTTCAGTCTTGCCTCCACTACACGTGCCTTAATGTTATTGTAAATCTGTTTTTCTCCCAACAGAAGGCTAGCAGGCTAACCTTCGCTCTGAACACAGTCACTGAAATAACACTGTAAATTAGTGCTCAATTTCCTATCACCTTTCATAAACAAACTAGGTAAACAGCTAATTAAAACTGTCTTCAGGCATCTCAGGTGCTAACATATTCAAGCTGTCCCAAATCTGGCTTCAAACCAGAAAAAGAAAATACAGTCTGTGCTGTTCTATTGAATGATTTTCCTATTTTGAGCAGATTTCACTATGTGGATAGCCCACAATACTTAATAGAAACACTATGAATACGTTCAAGACTTCTCGGAATTACCAAAAAGATCATTATAATTGTTCTTTGTCCCCAGGACTGCCAATTTGAAAAGGATGCTACAAGATCCTGCTTTTTCTTCATTTGTTCTTATCCATGTAGCCTAGAGCTAGACCTGAAGAGAAAAACAAACAACCAAAAAAAAAAAAAAAAAAAACACCCTAAACTTTGAGACTATAATGGGAGACTATAATGGGATGTTGACATCAAAATCTAAAACCATAACCTGAAGAATTTGCACACTGCTCCCACCCAATGCCAACAGGCTGTATGCCTTTTGGGAGTCCTTGATGTATGTGGCCTAAAATCAGAACTGGGCGGGAGCAAACTAGGTTACCTGAAGTTTGGCAAATTAGGTGGATTATCATAATACACATTTCTACTTACACAGTGACTATTTTTCACATAACATCTTTCACAGGCATACTGTATCCAGTTCAGACACAGACATGGCTGATGTCTTTCCTCTCAGCTCTGTGGAATGTAACCAGGTTGCAAAAAGCAGCAGCAAAAAGCAGCGAAACTCAGCCAGCTAAAAGTTATCAACCAGGAAGAAGAAGATCCAGTCACTCTGCAGACTCAGGAAGTGAACTCATGACAGAAGGTGGGGAGTAGGGGGAAGATTGCCACTTAATGCTTAACTGGCCGACTTGAGAAGGAGAGCTTTTGTCTTGAATGAGTATGAGAGGTCATAAGCAGCAATTGGTTCTACCTTCTTAGAGGAGAAAGGTAGCCTAAGGGGAAGACAGTTTCCAGCTGGGAAGTTATTTGATCAAAGCACTTGAGGGAAAGGCTAAGGGTATCTGTAACAAGTGAATGTAGTAATAGTGATCTCTTTGATCCCAGGATTCTTGTTGTGACTTCTAGCATTGCATCCCTTCAGTATTCTCATGGACTCACTGTTGTCTTCTAATTCTTTTGGAACAATGCTATAGTTTAGACCCTGAAATCAGCATTTGAAACATCCCAAACCCAGAAAAAGTTATATTTCTATCTATCTAACCTTAGTGTTTTTAGCTATGGCCTAAGAGAAGTAAGATGAAAATTCTTGACCCAGTTGTTCGTTCCAGTTTGGGTGGAACACTGTCTCCTCTAGTACTCCCCTTTGTTGGTGGAATTTACATGGATTGCTTTCTCCAAACCTCCTCCCATATGGTACAGGAGCATCAGTAATAACTTACATTGGCTCTTTATTCCATTGTATTCATCTTGGAGCGCTGATCATTTCTAAATATAATAAAATAAATCCAAATAGAGTAACTTTGAATTTGCAGGACAAACCCTTTTTAAAAAATCAAGACACCAAAACACAAATTAAAAAAGCATTACATTTTTTAAATTGAAAGGCTTTTCATGCATTCCCATAGATAGAGAGCATGGACACATGTTCATTCATAATCCTGCATATTGTAATACCAAAAGCATTTTAAGTCCTGATTTAAACTAGTAGCCTACTGAGTTGGTTTTACCTTATATTAAGTAAAATATCAGGGATCATACAGTCAAAATCAAGTATATCACATTTGTTATTATAGTAAGACATTCTCTTAAGAATCAATTATCCCAATAAAAATTTACCAATACACAAGATGTCCGTGTGTGTTCCACTGACAGTCATCTGGAACATCTAAACCCACTACGTTTGCTAAGTTTTTCTGTCCAGTTTATATGGATGGCTGTTACAGCTTGGCATTGCAGGAAGGTACTGCACATAGGACTGAGAACCAAACAAGATGAGTCAGGACCAGCAGCTGTCCTCAGTGCCTCACTCATTACACAGCTCGGACTGCCTGAGCTGGTGGGTGAACATCAGAGGAGCAGGGAGCAATCTAGGGCAATGGCCCCATCACTGAAGTATCTGTGTATGCATGAGCAAGATTAGTTCACAGTACATTAGAGATCAAAAAAGTTGAAGAACAGAGCCTATGAAAACAGAAGTAGAAAAGTCCTTGACTCTCTGTAAACACTGCTCTGCAACAGCTAGACATTAGTGTGTTATCACCAGTTTTCATCAAAAATCCAAAACACAGCTTCATGTGAGCATCTAGGAAGAAACTTAACTCTATCCCAGCCCAAACCATATCAAACAGCAAGACAACTCTTCTGCAGTTGGGCTTTTCTTTTCCCTAATTCTTTTTTCAGTGTTCTTGCACATGTCCTCAAGCTAAAGAGGATTACTGTTAAGGCGCTTTCTCCCCTCTCTGACTCAGCATGCAAAATGTGGAATTTCTCATTTTAGAAAACATGGTACTGCCCAATAGGACATGATTGCTGCTGCCAGAAATCACTCCCAAAAATAGGGCAAGTCTGTACTGCTGTGGATTAAGGTCAGAAACAGAATCTTAGTGCCTCTGAACTGAGCTTCTCCCTATCCACTTCTACTGCACCTAGACTACTTCCTTTACAGTAGTTACAATACGTTATGTCCCTAATGACTGTCCCATCTAAAAATAAGTGCTCTTGACACACAAGAGATGTCAGGCTAGCACAGCAGGATGCTGAAGCGTCTCTAGATGTGTAGCAGGGCTTCTCTTACACTGGGTCGCAGCAATTTAGGAATTCACACTTGATAAATGCAATAAGGGCGGCTTCTTTTTATCTCTTGCAAACAGTGCCAAGAGTGATATATTCCTGACCCTTATTTGGGTCTCCAGCTTATTCTTTTATACTATTCTCTGGAAGCGTAAAATCCTAATATTTCATTAGGCAAATATACACGGTAGCTATATGTGCTTTTTCACTGTCGTTGCAGATAAAATATGTAATTGACAACAGTTGGCTCAACTCTTTGCTTGGGTCTACATTTTCCTAAAAGTTAATCATACATGTGTACAGAAACACATTCTGTTTGCTCTGACAGTGTTTTTCAAGCAAAGAGATAATGTCTGAACTCTGGAAAGTTTTACTTGTAGCTGAAATAACTCTTCTTCTGCTTTTATTTTTATCTTGTTTTCCAAATATAACAGTACAGCAACAGGCTTCTCTGCATTACACTGAAGTAATGTTATTACTTGATTCAAAGATCTTTGTCCTTTCTCTTTTTCCAAGGTGAACGAGAATCATAATGGAAGCTAAATTAAATGCAACTCTTTTTCTCAATAGCACCATATTACATTATCCCTGATATGGGCTAGATTAAGCTGATTAAAGCCCTTCCTGAGCAAGGCCTGAAGAAATAATCTGCCCTTGTTACCTACCATAGGAAGTAGATCATTTTCTAATTCCAATAGTGGCATTTAGTATCCTGAAACACTACTATTTACAAACTGAGAGCGAGGAGCACTGCAGGTATTGATTCTTCCTCTTTTCTTGCATTATTTTATGTAGTGATTGTGTGGATATACGTATTGGCAAGGAAGAATTTTTGAGGGCTGAGAACCGTACTTTTTCGGAATCCACACAAAATTAGGCAAGTACATGGACTGAAAGAGGATGCTTAGCTGGAATTGTTTAAGTTCTTATTCAATTTGCAATTTTAATAGCTTTATTTTAAAAGGTGTTTACTAGTACTACAGCACAAATATTAGAGTATCTTCTTCTGACAGGTACTTAACCAGCCAATCCTCCAAGAAAAAGGACTGTAAGAAGTACACTGAGAAACCACACAACTGGGCAAACACAAGAACAGCCCCCAAATCTCCCTGAAAACATTAGTTTTCTATGGATTCATTCTGCTGGGAGGATTACCATGTTTGGCAAAGGGAACTACGCAGCCATATGTCTTAATGGCATTCACAGCTTCTTGACTGCTGTGGGTTGTGATTCATTTGTTGGCTAGGACTTGTACTTTTGTCTGCTTGCTCTGAGTTTCCAACTGTTACCTAATTCTCGTTTCAATACAATTGTATGCCTTGTTTATCCAGTATGTGAGCAACATCGCCTGTAGGTCCTTTTTTAAAAAGAAATTTCTGATTTCAAAGAATAAAACTAGTCTTTCCTGTCCTGTCAGCAAAGCCATTCTGTCAGCAATACTTAACTTCTGCTCCTCATCAGAATATACTTGAGGACTGATATCCTTTTATGTCCCATAAAACAGCAAAGACCAGTCTAAGAAGGAGATGAAGTGGCAGGACGCTTGCTTCCCTTTTTGGAGAAAGTTAGAGCCTTTTCCAATGCATACAGCAGCATTAATGCAAATTAAAAGTAGACTAGGAAAAAACCAATTGCCTTGTTTTTTGGAGGTTATAGATGTCATCATACTGTAAACTGCTCATTAAGAACTCCAGCAAAGTTTCCCCTTTGGCAAACTTTGTCCTGAATTTTTTTTTATCCACTGTCTTGGTCATATTGCCAAGCCACCGTAAAGTTCCATAAACTAAAGCAAAAGCAAACCACTCTGAAACCATTACTAAGGCATTTTCTTTGATCATATCCAAACCCTCACTTACTGCATTACTTTAGAGTCACAGATGGAAAGGGGCCTATATTTATACAATAATATCTCAGCTACATATGGAAGAAGGAACAGTAAGAAAGCAAATTGTTCTCTGTCCTTGTTTTTTTGGCTATTACAGAAATGAACAGTACATTGAATTACAGTGTGATTTTTACATCAGCAAAAGTTTAAAGTTTGAGCTGTTTCTCAATAAACCTGAAAAGTAGTTTCCCAGTTGTTTCATGGGCACAGCATAATAGAGAAAAATTAGGCCAATCAATGGGAGGATTGGCTAAATATGAAGAAGAAACACTTAATGCTTCTTCAGTTTCATTAAAAACATCATTAGTTTTTTGTTACATGCCTTTGGAACATTTGTTTTATGTATTTTCCTTTTGTTCATGCCTTCAAAGGATCTTCCACTCAAATATTTTGTTCTCTAGGCTTTCATGCATTGCTATAATCATTCTTTGCAATAATGCTTGAATAGATTTTTTATTTTTTCAACAATGGTTTTGTTAAGTTTCTTTTCTTTTACTAATTCCATCTTTTAAAGGAAGATAATTAAGTCTTTATAAATCTGCTTTTTGTTTGAAATTGCAGTCATCTCAGGGGTTAAATACATTATTTAGTTTAACACCTGCACCTTTTTCTTCACTAGAATAAAGATACAGATGTCAGAAGGGGATGCTAAATTCCAAGCAAATATGTCTTCTGAAAACAAAGAGTGTAGATCAAAATTTCCTTTTAGACTGTTTCACCTCTCCCACCAATTCTTTCTTGTAAGGAAGTGTAAATAAAACATCAAAACTAAATATATCTTGGTGGGAAAGATTATCCTTTAACAAAAATTAAATGCATTAAATACATCCAAAAAATAAGAACATAAAAAAAATCCAAGCCTAACCTTATATTTGTACAGCTACATGATAAACATGATTTTCCAGACTTAAAATTCAACATATGGAAGGTAACAGCAAGGACTTGCTCAGCTCAAGTCAACTCTGCAAAACTTCCCATCTCTAGTACATGCAGTCCTTCAGAGAAGTGGATATTAAAACTATTAAAGTTTTTGCAATTGTTTTTGATTCAGATGCCTCTGAGTACGTGTTAGCCAACAAGCTTCATTACAACTCCACTCACCATTTCAGGACAACACAATTTAGGAAGACTCTATACCTGGCTGTTCTACAAGAACCCAGCAAGTCAGGAGGGACCAGACACACAGGACATGGAACGCAGCAACCCACAGGCTAGGTGTGCTCACAGATCAACAGAAAGATTTTGCCACAAACCACATATAGATCAACATCTTCACAGTCTCAGCTTTGGTTGCTTTTCTCCCTGTACTACTTATTGATGAAATCCTTGCCAGTTAAATCATCCATTTTAGACAAAAAGCCCCTAAGAATCCTTTACCAGTTTTTCCTAAAATTTTGAAGCACAGTAGGTGATTGTCAAACTCACATATTTATAGAAAATGGTTTGGAAAACAAAGATGACAGCCCTCAGCTGAGCTTGTCACATATTGCCTGAAGGCTCGGCAGTATTCTGCCCTGCTTAAACATGCGAATGTTACTTCATGAAGCTTACCACCCTAATACCGAACAAGTGCTATTTGTCCTCCAAAGGCAGAGAGCTTGGAAATAAGCAGTACATTCCCCTCCACATAGTGGTTTTTTTCGCTTGAGTTTATGGGGGGGAAAAAAAAGAATACTGCATGCCATTAATAGTAAGCATTACGATTTGTTACTCCTGAGCTACCCTCTAACTGAGGGATGATTTCTGGGGGAAGGGCAGGTGAAATCTTAGCGAACATGCACAAATATATAATAAAGGTGTTTCATTGAGCTTGGATTACTTTTTTATTTATTATACTACAAAAATTTAAGAAAAAATAAAGACCTTCAAACCTAGTAATAAAAGCTTAATGAATTAAAAGGTTAATTCATTTCTAGTCAAGTTGGTGAAGAAATTTTTCTGGCAACTTCAAAACTGCGACACTTGAAAATCAAGTATTTTCCCTTTGTCAGGGATCAAAGACATTCTTACAGCTACTGCTTTGCTTGAAAATAAAGTTCGGAAATCAAACCATTGAATAATTTGCTGAGTTTGCAGATATTCTTAATAAACCAGGGAAAAACCTTTCATTGATCAGTTTAAAAAAGATGTACATTTGGAAATTACTCTAGAAAATCCAGACAATCATTATGTCTTTGATATCAGTATTACATGTTTTGCGAATCCTGCATTCAAAGAACTCCTTTAATTTGCATTCCTGATGGGGCTTTATCCTGTGTCCTCCTAAAAATGAAAGAGATCTTATTTCAAGACACTGACTTAAAAAAATAACGCTGTTGAAAAGTTGTAGCCTTACTTCTTGTGCAAGGGACAATCAAGCAGTAACAGCAGCAGAAGTCAACAATGAAACAGTTGCTACAAGTACCTGGACCTTATGACACTATGAGAGCCACATTACATTTCTCAGTCATGCAATTAAATATCTTACTGAACTTAAGCCTAAAATACCTTCTCAGTTTATGTAAAGACTCTTCTGTGTAAGAAATTCTCCACTGCAAAATATTATGGAAACTACAGGGTCTGATCAGTACTGAATATAGTTAATAAGTCAAGTTTAACAAATAACTCAGTGACTGAATTAAAGATCAATGACTTAAGAAAAAAAATTCAAAACTTGTATAAAAGTATCTTTACTGAAAAACTTACGAAAAGGAAACTACATATTATTTGAACTAACAAGTTACATTACTGATACTGACAAGAACTCAGTAAAATGCCAACCATTTTGTTTGTCCACAAATTATTCAGTGAAAATATACAAAAACAAGATCACATTACATGTGGAATCATTTAAAAAAGTCAATATAAAAATAGCAATCATATTTCTAACTGCTTTTTCCCATCTGTTTTCCAAAATACAGGTAAAGAAGCCAAACATCACTTGGATCACTTTTCAGTGTCATCCTCAGGTTCGCTGTCTTCACTATCACTGTCTCTTCCAGGGTGCTCTGGCATTGTTCGATGTTCTTCCACTTCTGCCACTTTCAATTCTTCTTCCTTTGCCATTTCTTCTCCTACCTTATTTTCTTCTTCTGCATCTTCCTGCACGCCTTGCACTTCAACATCTGCTTCATTCTCTTGAGTCGGAGTAGTTTCAGATTCTTCAATCATGGCAGGTGGGGGCAGTAAACGCTGGATGATTAAAGAGAGAATTTTCAGTTTTTACAACAAATTTACAGCATTTTGGCATCTATTCCTACTTTAGCTCAAGCTGTTCACCTTAGATTTAGGGCTTTGCACTAGATAAACAACAAACTTAAAAAGACTTAAAATTTAACAAAAGACTTCAAATGTAGAAGCATTTATAATTCGTAGGCATTTTACTCTGACACAAATAAAATGAACAATCATCTCGACTCACAAATGGGTATTTTTTTTTTTTTTTTTGGCACAGAAAGCAGGTGTTAAAAACAGTACTTCCAATTCAAGGATACCAAAGACATTTCATTTTTCCAACAGCCACTCAAGTAATGGGACTACAGTGGTGTTGGAGCAACAAGCACATTCCTACCATAACCTCATCTATTACCATTTCAAACTCCTAGATAAGTTGGACTCCCTTTTTATGCGCGTCTTTAATAACTTATTCCAGTAATTTCCCCTTGAAACATAAAGTGTTATATGGACATTATCTGCATTTATACAAGCTTCACTCACAGCTTTAAGTGTAGAACAATGTAAGTTCCAGTAACAGATAAGGCAATGTTTCTGACATTTTTCACATAATACTTCAGTAAAAGTATTTTGGTGCATTCAAAGCGCTTTGCGCATGACCAAGAATGTGGTTTGCAAGTATAAAATATTCCAAGCAGCAGTGGCAGCCACATTACAGATCTGGGGAAAAAATGTTAAGAATATGGTGAGCTGAAGACTATGATGAAGCCATTCAACTCCAGGCTGTATAGAAATGCTTATACTTCTTGCAGCCTGATGTCATTTAATTACATGATGGATACTTACTTAAAATACTCTAAAGCATTTTAATGAAACAGAAGCTTGATAAATCTTCTGCAGATAATTGTTATATTTTGCTTAAAGGCAACTCGTTTCACATGACAAATTAAGAGTTTAATTACAGTAAAGTCTTATCTTCAATTAGATGACATTAATATTACAAGTTTCTGACAAGCATGGGCCGCCAATCTAGGCAGCAATTGTAACTACCAGCAGAGATAAGAAAAGCATTTTTACAGGCTTTGAAGTTATCATACTGATCCCTATAATCCATTTATTCATGGAAAAAAAATAATGAAAAATCTCTTATTTTGAAACAACAAAAACAAATATCCTCAAAAGATGAGACATACTCAGACTTCCGTAACGCAGCTAGATTCATGTTGTGCTTTGCAACTGTACTGCTAAGATCAATGGAAAAGAAAAAATATGGTAAAAAAGAAAATATCGGAAAGGGTAAAGCAAGTTCTGCATTTTTTTTTTTAACCTCACTTTTTGGCTTCTGCTGCAAGAGCGTGATTCATTGCCACAGTAGGGAACCAGTAGTTTTCTGAACTAATTTTAGCTAGCAATATAAGACTAGGATGCTAAAAGGAATAACTTGTAGTAGAAGAAGATTTGGTGCACATTGGATTAAGGAGTCAAGCAAGCCTCCTTGCATTAGAGAACAGAAACTAGATCTTGTAGACAAGTGCCCTGGACTAATCTGTTCAGGGATAGACAATCATGCTCACACTCTTTCCACAGTCAGGTAAAAGAGTGAGTAGTGTTTATTTTGCATCAATAATTTCCACCTTTGGAAATTCTTCAGAAGAGTAAAAACCAACAAGGCAGATTAAGTTATAGGTAACATAATCGTGATATACCCAGACATTAAATGAAAGGTGTAGCAGCTCAGGACAGCATTTAAGACCTCTCCATTTATGTTTACTATCAATCATACCTAGACATCTACAGTTCCAAGCATGCTGACTAAAGGCAGACCACTGCTCTATATACTGTTTAAATTGTTTTAAACTCTGCTTACATACATAGTAAGGAGTCAAGGTGTTTCTAATGGGTTTTGAATTCTGCTCTAGGGATTAAGCAATGACAAAATTAGGTACAGAAGTGAGAAAGCCATCTACCAGTACTTCTAACACCCTACTACTCAGCTTCGTGCTGAACTAGTGCTGAAAAAAATTCCTCCAGACTAAAAATGCTACAGCTGCCAACCAGCCTGGATAATACAGTGAGCTAATTTGGTAGAAATGGATTGAAGGCATGATCTAGTCTCTCCATAGGTTGCAGCCGTGTCACAAAAATATCTGTTGCAAAACATTACACCATGCAGAAGTGCTATAGCACTTACCTGAAACACAACACAAGTTTACCACAAGTAACACCTTGTTACATCTGTTTTGGAGCCCTTAAACTGGGGCCTAAGTTACTTAAAAGATGCAACTCCTGCTACTGCAAGGTTTTAGAGACTTCAACATTCTCACTCTCAGCTGTAAAATCTTCTTGAATTTTAAACATAACAGTAACAGTCTCAAACCACAACAGCATTTCTGGTTCCACACTAAAATAAATTTTATTTTAGATGCATACCTTCCAAAAGTTAAAAGGCCCTTACCTGTTGGTAGTGGCGTGTACTCTGTATCATGTGCATATACATGTTGTAAACAAAGTTAGCCATTTGAGGCATATTCTTTATAACATGTATTTGGTGAGATGGTCGTTCTCCATTCTAAAGAAGCATAAAAAAGTAGAAATTAAGCAAGCAAAGCAACACAGTCATTATTCAAAAGGTTATTTAACTGTATTAGGAAACACACTGAAGAAATGTAAAAAAAACACTTTTTAAAAAAAGAAATAGATAAATTCTTTTGATAGGTAGGAAATATGGGTCTTGCACTTTGGGCAACTGCATTATGACCCTGCAGCCCAACAAAGAAATTTAATTTCAAAAGAACAGGCTAGGTTCCAATACTTAATCTGCAAAGTATCTTTTGGGCTCAAGAATCATTTAACTAAAAGCATAAATAGTTTCAGCTCAGATTAGCCTAAATGACTGCCAAAATCCAGCTTCTCCTTGCCTACACTCACACTCCATTCTTTGCAGTAGAGTGGACCAGTTTAAAAAGAAGGGCTTCCTCCCAGACTCGTCAACAACACTTAAGACCAGGTAAAGATTTCTAACAGAGCTTTGGATTTATGTAGATACCCCTCTCAAAGCTCCAGGTAGCAAAGCAGGTATGTTCCTTCATTTCTAATTTGTTTACTTAGCATTGTACTCTTTACAAGTCTTGTGCTTAAATGCTAAAGATCTAGTGCAGTATTAAAAAATGTTTATACTTATGCATCTAGCTCAGCAACAATTTTGTTATCCTCAATTACTCTGTCAAATGCAATTTTATCTCTTTTAATGAGAAGAAATTAGCTTTGCTTTTTTTTTTTTTGAGAAATGACATTTTGTTTCATAACAAGCAAGAATATGTTAACACACTGCAAAACCTTATGTATCTATCCTGAAATAAAAATACAGGATCACTTTCATAGGCAGAACTTAAGAAAAAGCAGGCACAACCAATCAGTTACACTGGTAAATTAGTTTTGTAGAAAAATCAGTTAAAAGCAGCTAGTGTATCATGATCAAAGTTAACTCTACGGGCATAATTATCCAAGGAGCAGTGGTTTAACAGTGAAGACATTGCAGTCCCGTGTCTTATAGTCCACTCAAAAAAGGCAGGCAACAAGTGCACCCGTTACACAGAAATTCATAGAAGCTGTTCCTACCTGTCTTGCTGCTGGAAAACATTCTGTGGGAATTATATGGAGGTGAAGTGGTCTAGCTGTGAGCTGGCTGAAAGCTGGAGTTAGCTCAAAACAGTTCTGAAACAGCGATACTCTTGCAAAGATATAAAGCCCAAGCCTGGCTCTTGACATGGCAACGACTAATCGTCGGACATCCCTTCAAAAAAAAAAAAAAAAAGCCACCAAATTAATTCGTCATATTCTTTCTCACTGCTGGTATAGTTCCAATAAAACATAACAGGAAGTATGCTGAAGTCTTAATTAAAGGAAATACGCATTTACTAAAACACTATTTTGTCTTAAATTTTTCTTCCTATATACCATTTCAATAACTATTGGTTATATTGGTAATTGGGATGAATTGAAAATCTTAAATTTTTCTTCCTATATACCGTTTCAATAACTACCAAAATCCTAGAACCTTTATAATAAAAGAGGGCTATATTGGTAATGATATGAAAATCATCCTTTAGCTATAAAGCCTAGAAAAATAGTTTAGTTTTAATTTGGGAACAAATTACAATTGTCTTTCTCTATCCCTGAATAAGAAAATATGGGTTCTGAAACTCATCTCACTACTGCTGAATTGACAACTCTTCTTCAATCCTACTCCAAAACTGAAGTGCAAACATTTTAGACTACATATAACATGACCCATACAGTGATCAAACACTTCTGATACAAAACAAAAAAATCTCACTTATGGAAAAGAATCTGAGAAAGTTTAAGCCTGCATTTATTCAACAAACACTAATTACATTCTTATTATTCTACTAACATGAAATTCAAGTTCAATCTACCTGCAGTAATATAAACTTCTTACAGTATAAGAGCCATTACTAAAGGATAAAGTGGTTGTGAAGAGAGAAGCATGTCAGTTGTAAAAAGGAACCAGGTCTAAATTTTCTTCAGTTTATAGCATTAAACTTCATTTCTACTCTACACTCAAATAGTTGACGCTTTTGTGTAATATATGATAAACATCTTTCTGATGGGGAAAACATTTAGTTTAACGACACTACAAGAGTATTTTCTTGCATACCTAAGGTGGCCTACAGCTTTGGTACGCACAAGTGAAAGGAGAATATAATCATTTTGTTGACCTTGAAATCTGTCCACAGTTGTTACCTAGAGAAAACAACAAACAAAAACTCCATAGGTTAAATATCTGCCATTTCAATTATAATGTGACATCAGAATTTTAACATCAACTTTTGATTCAGATTGTAGTAAATGAGAAGAGAACGTTTAATTGTTTTAGTTCGCCTCTAACCAAAAATCAACCTGCTATTCTTAGGAGATGTTGAGACCCTGTATACTGTTTTTCGTATTTTTATTCAACTCAGACAGCTTACTGTGGGGTGCTAATACCAAAAGTTTGTGGAAAACTATCAATTTTATAATACAGTATTTTAACCTGTAGACACTAGACTTCTGTAAATTATTTTTGTACATTTTAGAACATTCTTCATTGTACATTTTATCAAATCACCATTTCCACCCCGCGTCAATCTATCTATTTATTTTTTTTAAAGGAGGACAAAATATAGGACAAAGAATAATTATTCTGTCCCATGTAGTCTGTGGCCTATTGAACTTGACTGATTTTGCAGTTTCTTTGTACGACTAACTACAAACAGGCAAAAAAGATTATACTACTCTGTGAAATTCCATGGAATGTATGTTGATAAATATGTGCTGTTAACCAATCAACAGTTGCACAGAAAGCAGTGAATGTATTCAGTCAATCAGTTCCACAATGTGATAATCGGGAAAAAACATAACCACTCCAATGGCCAACATGTTTTGAAAGTCACCTTGTTTGGCCGTCCAATCAGTGGGTTATTTCCACAACGCTGGTTAATGACATCACGGATCAGGTGTTTCTGCCCATTGTATGTTGTCAAGATACTTATCCTGTCTGCAGGATAACCAAGCAGGCACATATACATGAAAAGTGCCACAACATATTCTGCTTCACCAAGGTTCTGAAGTTTAAAAGGACAACAACAGCAAGTTATTCATCTTGTAAGGCTGTTAGACACTGATTGATGCTCTCCAGTATCTATTTACTAGTCACCAAATATATTGACACTTAAGTGTTTTAAACGTTTTAAACAGTTAAATTATATTCAAATACTTAAGTATTTACACATTTGCATCTAAACACATTTATATACTTACAGCTGTCTGCTCAAGGGACTTGCCACCTTAATATATTATTACAGAACTCAACAAGTGCCAATACAACATTTGTCTTCTATTTAACGTACCAAAAAAACACCTCTTATGCAAAACTGTGGAATTATAATTTAAGAAGTATTAAAAGTTGGGAGTACAGATATTAATATTTAAAATGCAATATTAGTATTTAATATGCAAGTTTAAAAACAACAAGAAAAAAAACCTACCAGCTTAGTACCAGTTTAATAAGAATCAAAAGAAGCAAGCAAAAAAGTTGCAATTAATCACTCTCCAGTAAGAATTGAACTAGAATAATTAAACTCCTAATAATCAGACTCCTATTAATTAGGGAGACAGATTCCTCAGTTATCAAATCCAGTTATTTCTATTTTGGTCACATCTATTCAGTCTCAAATGATGAACTGTTACTGTGTATATCCTAACTTTCTTTCTTTTTTTACTTTTAGTAATTGGCCGTCCCAGATCATCACTCTTCTGGCTGTAGGAAGGTTTCATTATTTTATGAATGGGCTTTTCTGCATTCTTACATACAGATTAAATCAAAATACTGAATCTTCAAACTCATGTATGCGTCACAGAGAAAACATTGATCCTTCATACAGTGAAATGCTCCTGTTTATTTCACTGTCATGACAGTACACTAGAATTACGACAGTCTTTAATTTGCCAAAATGTTCCATAATTAATTATGCACCAAATCTCCCTCCCCCAATAACTTTGAGAAAAGAGAGATAGCAAGCACAGTTATTCACTTTGATCAAAAAAGAATAACATAACACTGTATCATCCTCTTCAAAATTGATTACAGAGGAAAAAATCATGCATATGCATAACTCAATTATCTGAGAACATAAATATGTTTACAGTATTTTGATTCACTGTAGATTCAATAAACTATATCTAGATTAAATGAGGTATGCATTCAATATTTCTCTTACCTGATAGAAATACGGATTGGGTTCAGACTCTCCCACACCATTGAAGTCTTCTACGTTTATAAGCTGGAAGTCGTATAAAAAACCAGCATTGGCTGTTCTGAACTCGGGCATAAGCTGCACGTGAGGCAGATTACCCAGATTCTTATAACGCCAGTTGTAGAGGTTACATAAACTGATCGAAAAACATACAAACAATTAACGTTCGTCCTTGAACTCAACATTTTTTTTTATTACTATTATTATAATTTTTGATTTTGTCTGGTTCTCCCTTGCAGAAAACTCAAGACTTCATTTCTCTTTGGAAAGCACACATATCTGGCTAATTCTTCACATCCTCTTATTGTCATAGAATCATAGAAACATTAGGTTGGAAAGGACCTACAAGATCATCTAGTCCAACCGTCCTCCTATCACCATCCCTACCCACTAAGCTACTAAATCATATCCCTTAGCACCTCATCCAGACGCTTCTTGAACAGCACTAGGGATGGTGACTCCACCACCTCCCTAGGGAGGGCATTCCAGTGCCTGACCACTCTTTCAGAGAAAAAGTTTTTCCTCATAACCAATCTAAATCTTCCCTGGTGCAACTTGTGGCCATTCCCTCTTGTCCTGTCAGTCGTTATCGGGGACAAGAGGCTGACCCCCTCCTCACCACAACCTCCCTTCAGGAAGTTGTAGAGTGCGACGAGGTCTCCCCTGAGCCTCCTCTTCTCCAGGCTAAACAATCCCAGCTCCCTCAGCTGCTCCTCATAAGACTTGTGCTCTAGACCCCTCACCAGTTTTGTTGCCCTTCTCTGAACAAGTTCCACGTCATCACACACGGCTGTAATCTGAAGCAAATTCTCCCTTTGCTCATAATATAGACCCATGAATCTTATATTATCTCATAAAGAACTGCTGAATTGAAAGAAGCACCATGTTCCATTTTGCAAATTGAGAACAAAGACACAAACATCCTAATGGCAAATATTTCAGAAAGTTTTGTTCAAATGCTGCAGCTACCACAAATTTCCTTTGCAGTAACTGTTTAGAACATTGCTATGGATAGCCCCAATTTATCTGTTTTATTTACTTTATTGTTAAATTAAAAAAAAAAAAGTTCTCCTTTACATTGTTCATTCTACTTTATGCTTAAAAAAAAAAACCCAACAAATAGGATTTAAAACTAAACATAAAGTAGTGAAAATTTATATGGAGTATGGAGACATTTCCTTTTGTTAGGTTTTACATTAATATAATGTCACAAATATGTATGTTACAAAATGAATATGTTTTATATCTAAATCATCATATTGAAATGGATTAAAAAGAAAAAAAGGCTTTATCTTACTATGGGGAAGAAGTATAAGTTACTATATGAAAAGACATTATGCTCTTGTGGAGACAACCTGGCTGTCTCCAATCAGGCAGAGCCGAAGCTCAGCTGAAATCCTGTAAGAAACATACATTTTTGCAGACCTCACAGGAAACAGCAAATCTTTATTTAGCCTTGAATATATTAGCTTAGAAAATGAAGCTGGGGGGGGGGGGGGGGGAGGAGGAGG
>WBMW01003576.1:0-41040 GCA_013396635.1 Penelope pileata | reverse complement strand
GGGGGGGGGGGGGAGGGAGAGGAGGAGCTTCTAAGGAAAAAAAGCAAAGAAAGAGAAAAATCAGACTATTAACATTCCTTCAAATATAATTTTCATTGAAATACTCAACGTACTACTATATAAAAGAAAAAGGCAACTCTTACTGCGTTTCAACAAAGTAAAATCTGCCTTCTAATCTAAGCTGAAACAAATGGAACAAAACAGGTAAATTACAGTTTTGCACAGACTCCTGTGTAACAGTCCAAATTTTCCAATATTATAAGTGTGTTTTTCTAATTCTTAGCCTGATAGGAGCTACACATGCCATTTTCTTTAGCTCACCTTGCTCTTGCTCTTCCTTGTGCATCCAAATCAACAGTTGGCACTCCAACACGAACAAACCGTGTGAAGAGGGACTGCTCCATGTTGGAGTATTTTTGAAAAGCCATGTTCTTAATGACTGGTGGCAACTGATGATGGTCACCAATCATAATCCACCGTTTCAAACGACTGAATCCATCTTGAGGGTTCTATAAATCAAACAATTACACAGTTATAAGTATTGCAACATAATCAAGGCACGCAAAACGCATTAGTAGTCAAGTTAGCTGTCTTTGCCTAAGCCCTAAATTTCAGCATTTGTTCTTAAGCTACCCTGAATTGAAATAATTTAAAGACAACTATTGTCTTTTTCCCTATCTGTCTATTCCTGCTTTTCACGTGTTTTTGAGGTTCGCATGCTTCTCCTGTTTACCTCTGGAATTCTCACTTTTTCTCTTCTGTGACCAGAACGTGCCTCTAAATAATCCTCACCTTGGCTCTAAAGCTCTTCAGTATGTTAAGTATAGCTGTTTCCAGCTCCCCATCATCCTTTGCACAGCTGTTATGTATGCATGCACACTCACAGAGTGCATGAAGGATCATTTTAACAGAGGGATGTTAAAGGAACAGATGTGTGGGTAACACTGTACAGGAATCAGAACCCTGAAGATTTCTGCCTGCCAGTTCTACAATTCAGACCCTCATATCTTAAACGCTCCTCTAATATCTCCCCATAGGGGAAATTCGAGACAGAGCCTGAAGTTCCTTTTCATGCCACTTGAACATGAAGAACTCTGAAGCCCTCTCTGATCAGGGAGTAAGGACGGAAAAGTGATCTCTGGACTGTCCACCTCATCACGTGTGAAGATGCCTTAAGTAAGAAAATAAGTGGATGAAAATTAATTTCAATGGCTAAGAGAAATATTTCTTTTTCTCCAAAACCGGCTACAGATTTGGAGAAGGCCAAGTATCCTATATAATCATTTGCAGTTTCATGTCCAGACAGCAAAGAGAGCTCAAAATGATTTTGTTTTTAAAAAATTCTTACTCTGAGTTGCAAGCGCAAGAAATCAATTACTACTAGTTTGTAACCCTAGTTCTTCAGTTTTTTAAATCAAAACAAAGCAAACAAAATAAACTAAACCAAAACACAAAAAACCTCAGAAACAAACAAATTTTAATTTTCAATGACTATTTGGATGCCTGTTCTAACAATGGGAATGGGATATCCTATAGAACCAAGCTCTATGGTGAAAAGGTCTAGCTTAATTACACGTCTCAGCTTCTGCATTGCTCATATATGATTATTTCCTTTTGCTAACATGATGCATCAGATTATTCAGCACTCATTCAAATAGTTGAAAAGCACCATGATTATTTCACTAAATGGAATAATTTCATTATCAATGAAAGCACCATGGTAAGAACCATGCAGGATTTATCCATTAGTTACACAGCACTGCAGTACCACTAATTTCAAGACAGACAAAAGACAAAGACAACATCCTAGAGTAACTGTTACACTCGTCTTTAAACAGAGATTAAAATACCCTAAGATTCTACAGACCATCTTGCACAAGGAGCCACCTAAACCACAACTCATGCCTACATACCCTTCTGCCGCCTAGAAGCATCTAACTAAGCAGAAAGAAATTTCGTATTTGCAAGAAGTCTCACTCAGTTTGCTTACTCTCCAAACATTCTCCAAATGACAGAAATATCTGCTCCTTTTCAAAGTTCGGGTCATATTAGGGTCTAGAGGGTAATTAGTTCCCTACCTGCTCAGAATTATCAAAACTTGTCAGTCTTTACCACATCAAAAAGGTGATAAAAATCATTAGTGTTCCCCAGACTGAAGAAACCTACAGTTAGAAATCAGCTGAGCACAGGACTTGGGCTTTAACAGCAGTATGATTAACTTGGACATGCACGTTCTTTTATGCACTAGGCCCATACTGAGTTACCTTCCTGCAATTGTATTTGACTATTGTTAAGGAGCTAAGGGAAAAATTATGAACTGTAATTATAAATATATCAAATATTTCATGGAGTTTCTATAATGTCTTTTTCAATTGAGATTAAGTTTCTTTTGGAACTAAAATAAGAGCTTGGATGTGGTTTTCTAGAGGAATTTAAAATCATCGATTTTCAATGAAATTATTTGTTCCAAGCGGAACTTCCAAAAAGAAAACTCACTCTTAGAAAATGAGCAAAGACAGATTACATTTTTCAGAAAGCCACTAGAGTGAGAATCAAATGAGCCGAACAGGCTGTCTTAGTTTCACTGACTTCCCACACATCAGTTTCTGATTTTCAGCTAAAGAGTTTGCACAGAGCTCCTGAGAGAACCCACACTTTACTTCCAAGGGTGAAATTTAAATCTCATGACAATCTGAGACAGAGAGATAACATGAAAGGGGTTAAAACTGTCATTTAAGCCACAGATGTGTGAGAAGCACAGTTTACTTATTTATGAAGGCCTATAGCTCTTAAGAGCAACCCTGGAGTTGTATCTCAGGTGAAGATTATTGGTCCAACAAATTTAAAAACAGGCTGACCGAAGATGGTCAGTTTAGAACAATCAGAGTAAATGTTTTTAGGGAAAGATACTCAACTAACTGTTGCAGCATTAGGCCTCTACTGCAACAATCCCTTATGTTACAAGGATAGGGGACACATTCCTTTGCAAACAGATCTATTGCTAGGTGGCTTTCTAAAGACTGTGCTATAAACATCCCCCCATGTCACACTAGCTTCAGTTTCCTTCCTTTCTTCCCTACATTAACAGCACCTTTCTGGCTGCAAATCTTCCATTCAACTGTATCACATACACATTCCTTTTATATCTACCAATTTTTAGTTTGCCAAACAGAACAAGCTACAGTTGACTCCAGGCTACACGTTTACCAATTCAGTCAGATAAAAGGTGCATAATTACTGTCCAAAAGTAGACAAAATAGAACACTAACTTCCCCCCGCCACTGCAGTGGTGTTGTAACATCAGTTAGAACATCTCCTCTCTACTTGGCTCTAGTTTTCCTGAAAGTTGTAGGTAATTGGTACTCACTTTATCTCTGTTAATTTTGACTACAGCTGGTCAAACAACACTGGCAGGCAGAATGACAGAGAGCAATTATGTAGGCCTGATGCTCTTGGGAAACAATCAAAACAGTTATTTTGTAATAATTGCTCATTTTAAAAACTTATTAATGATTTAACAAGAGCTACGAAATGGGAAAGAAAAAGAGTAAAAAAAATGACAAGGCAAGGTAAGGTACTAATTCACCCATGTTTCTTCACATTTTAAAATTGAAATCCTGATGATATTCAGTCACAGAAACTCAGGATAAGCAACTAATGAAGAATAATGTGAACGTTCTTACTGTCTGCTCAATGGGAAATACCACTTCTACGTTATTTTACACACAAGATACTTCCTTTAAATATTCTATACTGTTCAAGAACACAGACTTTCAGTTATCATTATAATTCAAGTCCAACCTGTAACAGGAGAGGTATAAAGGTTTCTATCTCCAGTATCTGTGCAGACTCTTCCATTAAGATGTTGTCATACTGAGAAAGAAAAAGTACAGAGATGTCCATCAATCAAGTAATACAAGTTAAGGCTGTTATTCAACCTACCAAAAAGAAGCATCAATTACCTATTCAGGGAATTAAAAGTTTTGGGATTTTTTTGATCAGTAGGACAGTTACAGAGCAGGATTTTCCTTTACAGGCAAAATACCAGTACTACTAAAATCAGTGCCAGAAGGTGAAATCCCATTATATCAATAGCAAGCCTATCCAAACCAATCAAGCCTTACATCTAGAAACAATCCATGACTAAATTACATTATATGCTTCTCATATGCCATAGCCCACCCCCAAGAGAAAAGCTTTCTGCAGTGGGGCAAACTAATTTGCTATTCTTGCACTGAAGGAGAAAAGGTGCACTTCTGTGATCCAGCGCAGCATATTATAGGAGAAAAATACTGAAAGAATTATTGGTAGTAAGATGAGAAGATTTGTCTATTTTTGTCAGAAATCTGTGGTAAATGAATACCTGTGGTTAACACCGCAGAGTGAAAAGAACACTGCATCATAGCTCCTTTTCTCAAATTGTTCATATTTTAAGTAAGCAAAGTTTTAACAGTGGTGCTTTTCCCAATTTGTCTTTTATTTTATTGCCCAGTCATATAAAAGCTTTGCCATATCAGATGAACTGCAAGCTTTTCTTTTTTAAATACACACTTTTAAGCATTTCAATATATCTAACTTCAAAGTGATATCACCTTTTTTAATCCAGTTGCTTAGACCTGCGACAGATGAGAGGTCTATACAAGGGAAGGGGGAGGGACAACAAGATAAAAAACAAAACAACAACAGTTACTGTAGTACTAGTAGTATAATCATTACTTTGAATCCTAATTCAACTAGGTCATGCCGTTTCAGAGCAGCGTGGGTACAAGTCATAGCAATGATTTTTGCTTCTTTCACCAAAAGGTATTTGGATCTATCCAGGCCACTGCGGAGAAGTTCAAATGCTCTAAATTCCTACGGTAGAAAAAAAGATGTTGAGAGACAATTAAAAAAAAAAAAGATACTGCTTATAAAATGGGTTCACTCAAGCTATCTGGCCACCTTCTTAAAAAAAAAAAGCAAGAAAGTTATTAGGCTAGCTATTGTTAACAATCCCATATTGATTTTTTTTTCAACCAAAACCTGGAGACAACAGTATTTCAATACATAAGCTTGTAAAAGTACAACCAAGATCTCTGCAACCTGTGCGCATACAAAAATTTGCAGTTATTCAATTGATTATGAGGAAACCTCTCCACATTACAACAAATATAGTATTAGAAAAAACAGCACAAGAAAAAAGACCAAATGATGCCCACATAACCTTTACTCTAACTGTTACAAGGCTCTCAAGCAATTCTGGTGAAAAATTGTTACTTTTAGGTTATCCGATTAAAGGCAATTTACTGTAAATTCAAGGACCCTGTGAGGATCAGGGGAACAGCGATAAGTGCACCAACTCTAGTAATCTAATCGGTGAAAATGAAGCACATAAAATGGGTGTTTAATAAGCACAAAATGAAAAAGACTAGACTCTCATCCCCATTGTGAAGCATGCCTAAACTATTTGAAGGGAGAAATGCTTACCTGAATGCCTTGCAAGCTAAAGCTGCCCAGATGCATATACTACTTTTAGGATTTAAGACAAATAAGAATTCTGGAACTGTGTAAAGTTTCTTTAGGATTAGCCAGATTTGTTTACTTTTAACAGCTACATGTCTTACCTCAAGCTGAGTGAATATTTTCTTAAGGTGTCTAAAACACCCTTCAGCAATCTCCATATCTTCTTCATAGGATTTGCCTTTGAAAATTGGTTGAGGAGCGTTTGCAAAATACTGATGAAAGGGAAAAAAATTGGACACATCTGTAACATCTGGTAGTTTTCCACCTTTAACTTTCACTTTGCTGATATATTCCTCCCAACGAGACATTACCTATGGAAAAGAGAAATATCATACAGATGTGTTTTTATGCAATGAAATAATTGGATAGGTGTCATCTTGTACACTTACTAAATAAAATAACCATTTTTAATCAGAAAACCAACATGTCTAAACTAGCATCTGATCTTAATACAAATCAGAAGGTAATTTTTGAAGCTTCACACCCTAATTCCTGACTCTTCTACCTCCTCCTCACCCCCTCTTGAAGAACTGCTCCAGTGTAGGTCCTTCCCACAGAGTACAGTCCTTCAGAAAAAGACTTCTGGCCAGGAGCTTGCTCCAGCATAGGTTCTTCACAGGTTCCAGCTTCCTTGAGGGCACATCCACCTGCTGTGGCATGGGCTCCTTCACAGGGTGCAGTGTGGAGATCTGCTCTATTGTGGACCCTCACAGGCTTCAAGGGGACAAACTGCTTCACCATGGTCCTCTCCAGGGCTGCAGGGGAACTTCTGCTTTGGAACCTGGAACATCTTCTTCTCCTCCTCCTTCACTGACCTTGGCATCTGCAAGACTGTTTCTCTCACTTCATCTCCCATCCTGATATTTTCCTGAATATCTTTGCTTAATATTCTGCTTAAAATACTTAGATTTAAATACTAAATTGGATTCCTTCAGGAGGAAATTAAACCAGAAGACGAGCTTTAACAGTGCTCCTAGCAGTATCCAGCACCTAACGACCATTCAATGTTTGGAACCACGCTACAGCTAACCCAAAGCAACTTCTCTAAAAATATACATGGTGTGGAGATTTGGTCCCAGGTACCACCCTCTGCAAGTCTGGTTAAGTGACACTTCTTATGTGGACACAGTCAGTGAAGGGTACACAGAATGGAAACAAGGGATGTACAATATGCAGAAAATCACTGTTTTGTAGACTATGCATCTGATTTCAAACATAAAAGCTTTCCAGCAGAAGCATTAAGTAGCAGCTGTAATGTTTGTCCGAAATATAAAGCATCCCAAGGATTTTCCTATTTGAAGGGAAAACTCCAGGTTAGGAATTTTGCCAGTAGTCATAAAGAGCAAGAATGTTAGCCTTTTAATTCATGAGCCATCATGCAGGACTTAAAACAATAGCAATACAAATAAATAATAATTATGGCTTTCTATTATTGTATTTTGAACCACCAAAGAAAATGGTTTTTTTAGACTCAATTCTGAAAAATTAGCTCTAATTTTTACAATGTGTATCGTAACACACTGAGGTCATGCAGTCTCTGTAAAAGTATTTCAGTCCTTACTTGGTATAAGAAGAAGTGGCCAGCTGTTTCACAAGTGTAAGAAACGTCTCCTGGGACTCCGAGACTCTCCTGCAATCGCCCAACTTCTCGCAGAAGTTCAAGTCTTCGAGCCAGAACATAATTCACTCTTCCATACCTAAAAAATGAATTAAGGTTTACATATTTTGTATATAGATTTATTCAAATTCAAGTGCTTTATCTAAGTATCACAACAAGAGGTCACAAACACCTCCATCAAAAGCACATCTACAAGGGTGCTCCGGAAGTAATGCCTCCTATGTTGTTATGTTGGTCCCAACTTCAGAGGTAGATGTTGATGGTATGGCAGTAGAGGTTGACCCTTCCCACCAATATTTCATTCCATTTTGTGCAACAGATGGCAGCAGAGGGGCACTCTGACAAAATGGTGTCTGACATGGAAGTGCGTATGAAGCAAAGGGGTGCGACTGAATTCCTCCATCATGGAAAAAATGGCACCCACTGACATTCATCAATGCTTGCTGAGCATTTACGGAGACCAAACAGTGGAGGTGAGCACGGCTGAGTTGAGGCGTGGTGTGTTTCAGCAGTGGTGATAGCGATGTGAAAGGCAAGCCACATTCTGAATGGCCATGCAGATTTTTACAAGCTTGGCATGCAGGCTGGCGAAGATGCATAGCTAACAGTGGTGGACAATGTTGAAAAACAGTGAGAATTTTATCTATCAAATAATGTTATTGTGCTCTTTGCATGTTGTAGTTTCCATGGAAATAAATAGGAGACGTTACTTTCAGAGCAACCTACATAGTACCAGCTTCCAAAAAACCAAGAATTTGCTACCTGACGACTATTTCCATCTAGATGAGCCCTAATCATTTACAAAAACATGTAAGAACCCTTACTGTAGAAAAAGCTTTTTCATCCTGCCACCAAAAAGCTTCATAAATACTACTAAAACTTTCTCATAGCAGGAAAGCATTACTTCCTATGTACCATTCAGGAACCAAGGCAGACTGTATGTTATAGAAGCATACCACGTTTTATAAGCCTATGGGCCATCCTAAGTGGAATTAATAACCCAAGTTTCTGTCTAAGTCTAACTTCCTTTGACAATATAAAAAATACCTTGCAATAATGCTTAGCTCACTGTAACAGACAGGTCTGCATCCATACATAGGATGCCCTTCTACTCAATGCTGCCCACTGAAAATCCTTTACAACTGATTAGTTTGTAACTTACTCCCTCCATTCTGCTTTTTCTTACCTAATTAACTGCCTCTTTTTTCCCCCTTTATAAATCAATTTCCCTAATCTATGCACTTTTTGCCTAAGAGAAGCCATATATGAAGAATAAAAATCAATGTATCACATTTTCTTAATAAGGTAACAAATGGTAAAAATTGTCAGAATTAGAGAAACAAAAGGTAATCCCTGGGATCTCAATGGGTTCTATCGTCTTATTTACAAGAGTCTCAGAAATTAAAGCTGGTGATTTCAATTTACTAAGACAGAACTGAATATGATATTGTTCACAACAGAAAAAAACGAGTTTCTCAGGAACTGTGACAGTTAAGATCCTTGTAATGTTAAAACTTTTTTTTCCTTTCAGCAAAATCAATCCATCATTATCACAAGCGACTGCAACCAGCTTTTCCCACACTTCTTAACATGTTCTTTGTTCTCCAAGAGCCCTCTGCTATATTAATTGCTACAAGAATTTTCTTTAGTTGGGATCCCCTTTAAGTGACAGTACCAGTTTAAAAAGCTTCTCTCCACCTTATGTTCTTAAAACTCCCTGCTTTGCTGTGCCTGCAGAGGGAGTAAAAATTGAGAAAGAGCTTTCAAGCAGTAGAAATTCTGCAAGCAGTATTGTGCCTTATAAAGCATCCTGACACAGAAGAAAAAGGAACTCTGAAGCAACCTTAGGAGAAAAAAAAAATCAAAAGGCATACGGGAAATAAACTTCTCACTTTAGTACATCCCACCCTCAGATATATTCCTCAACATAACACCTCTGCCTCTCAAAATGCCAGAACCCATAGGAATTCGCAATATTGTCCTGTAGGTCTGGAGTTACTCTGAAAACTAATGAAAATAGACAACAATAGAAAACATTGTTTAATGACAAGCATTACATTGCAAGAAATATAATAAACATTAGATATCAATAAGTATCTTCCATGACATCATTTCACTAAGATTTTACTTATCAAATTTCTGGAAAAAAATGAATATGTGAACCATTCAAATTTGAAAAAATCCCAATGTATTTCTTTTGCTAAATGAAACTCAACAATGTGTATGTGATTAATTTCTATGACTATATATAATTTTTACTACATCTTTTAGAAGTCAAGCTGTTACTAGAATAATCCAGTCCTGGACAGTCCAGTTATTTCCACTGCATGACCTTTGTATCCCCTGCTTACATTTATGAATGCGTGTAATCCTACTGACGTCAAGTGGACTAGTATGTAACATAAAGCATACAAGTATTTACAAGAACACGTTCTTAATTCTTTCTACTGATGTACACTTGATAGCTTGACATGTATGTATTCTTCAAAATGTATTGCCAATGAAATAGGTAATTTTGTTATTAAACAACATTCTGAAAAACTAGAAGCACAAAGGTTTATTTCACATTTATATGCGTACAACATTCAGCAAGTAGAAGTGATACCATATTTGCACAAAAATTCCTAACTGCAAAAGTCTATCTATTAAACTTTCTCCCATAAAACAGATTAACTTGATAAAATACGTACGTGCCTAGGACATAGTGAACTTCTTTTATTTAAGCAGATGAATTTGTGAACAAGCAACTGCCTGATTTTGCGTTTGGATTCCCAAGAAAACAGTTTTGCTACTGAGTAAGAATCAAGATTACTTAACCCTATACAGAAGTGTACTCTGCATTGTTGGGATTCAGTAGTACGACAAAGATAAAACTTGCCACGCACAGCTCCATGCTCCTTTACAAAGGAGGTAGAATGGATTCAACATGTACATCTCAGCTACAATACTTATGCAAACTGTCATTAGCACCTTCTTTCTCACCTGCTGAAATCTTTCTCTGTCTCTAATTCCTCTTCTCCATGACCCAGACGCAGGAGGTGACGCTCATCAATGTCTAGAGCCATGATTTTTTCGAACAGCTGGTTCAAGGCCTAGTAAGAAAAGGTAGTTTTCAGAAGCTCTTGAAGGGGAAAGTGAAGAATCACTGGTAAACCAGCTAGGAAATAACACCCATTTTGATATAATGAAAGCCAAAGCAAACATAAAGTTAACGCTGAAGCTTGATTGTGCTAATTTTGACAATGGAGAAATCAGCCTACTGAAACTCTTGTTCTCACATGTTTTATACAACAATTAATTATTTTACTGTAAATTAGAAGATTGCAATCTGGAACTGATTGGCACATACTGTGACTACTCCATATGGATAATTGTAACAGCGTATTTCAAAGGAGTTGAGTTTCTAAGTACTGGATCATCCAACTGTGAAACTAAAAATGAAGTACAAGTGGAGCTTGCTCATGTTTAAGTCAAATGGAAGTCTTGCTAACACATTACAATACGGTATTAAGACAAGACACAGAAAATGAACCCTGCTGAGATAGTTTATTACCTGAAGTGCAATTACAAAAGTTTATGTTAAGTCTTGTCTGCTAAGACGACTCTCCTACCTGCCTCAAAAATTACTTGCTTCCTTTTCTCTCAACTCTAAAACCTGTTGCTTCATCTGCAACTCATTGTAGATTGGCCTACACTATTCCAGATTGTAACTTATCACCAAAAGGAAGCTACACTGTTGACCAAAGAATGGTCAATGGAGGTACCTCATCTTACTCTGATGGACAAAGACGAAATGTGGTAAGCTCAGTTAAGATAGCTGATAAAGGAGATAGTATAGGCTACTTAAGGAAGCCAGGAGATGGACGACCCTAGCTTCCAAACAAACCCTTTTAAACCACAGACAGCTTTAGAATAAGAATCTTTAAGACTATTATTATTTTATATATGCTTGAGAACTAGCAGCCAGACTCTCTCTCTTATCAACAGGAAGCAAACATTCAGCTGAATAGGCCATGCTAACTTTCACGCCTTTCCTCAGAAGCACGAAGCACAGATTAACTGCTGCCCAAGAGAATTAATTAGCAAGTCTGGCATGTGTGCTGTAAACGTGCATATACTTTTTTTGAAAAATCTTCCTAATGTCAATCCCCTAACCAGTTAAATATCCTGAAAACCTCTGATAAATATCTCAGAACTACTAACCTGAAATTCAAAAATTTCATCTCATATTTTAGAATTGGCAAAACTGCTCACAAGCCAATTTAAGCTTTCATTGTTAAAAGACAACTGCAGTCCCAAATCTACTCATCTCAATATCTGCTGCTCTTCTCTATTTTAACTACAGGAAAATTGCCTGCATGCCTATTACCTTACCTGATTAGAGTGGGTAACTATAAGAGTCCGTTGTTCTGGGAAATTATGATAAAGATTGGATATTATCTGGACTGCAACATCAGTTTTCCCTGTACCAGGTGGACCCACCACCTAAACGCAAACAAACAAACCAAAAAAAATAGTGAAAAAGAAAAAATACACACAATTTAACACAATACTCCATAGGACAGAAATATAGACTGCCAGGAAGAACAGCGCAATCTCACAAGACCTTCTAAGAGGAAAAAAAAAACAACCAATCGAAACAAAACCATAGGGCCTCAGTACAAGCTAAGCATAAAGGAAATAGTGGGGAAAAAAAAAAAGGAGGCAAAGAAAACATAGCTGAAAAAGAAAAAGGTCAGGTAAAGAACAGAAGGCAGATTTTTTTTTTGTTTATTTGAAAATCTACAACTGATGATGCAATACTAAGAGTTAACAATTTTATAGACTCAATTGTACCAAAAACTTTAAGAAAATTTTACACAAAACATTTTAAAGGTATTTAAGTATTCACTTCAAAATATTTTCTACAGTATAAAGAAGCAAGAATAGCAGGTTTCATATATATATATCTACATATGAAATTACTAATTGCTAGAAAATCATGCATATTTTATTCAGATAATGTCAGAATGTCATTAATTGCTAGATTTAAAAACAAGTAGGATTGTATTTTTCGACCATATCTGACAGAAATAAGTGAGAGAAAATAAAACATAGGTTTATACTGCATAACTGTTTCTCAAGCAGTCTGCTTTCTCTCCCCACAAAACAACACGAGCAATTTAGTCAAAAAATCAAATATATCTTTAAAAACAAAAATGACTTCAACATTGTTTTTTTTCTTTTGACCTATAGTAGATCCTGTTTCTGTAACCCCTTTTCAAAAGAAGTAACAAATACATTTTTAGCAGTGAAGTTAAAATTGTATGAAGACCATCTTCTCAAAGATTTATGTAAGCTGATGGAGTATTGGGCATAGTAAACCACTTCTTTAAAGTCCTCCAAACATGAGGCACATAGTAGATTATGATACATTATACAGTTGCATTAGAAAGTCATTTATAGCTCAACTAATATGAAGTGATACTAATAAACAGTATGCAATGATATTTAAAAAACATAAGATTAAAGAAAAAACTAGGTGACAGAGATACAATCTCCTCCTTGGCCCTGGTATTTTGTGTTAATTATATACCAAAAACTAGGACTAAAAACTAGTAATAAAGGTTTTAATTTCTCAGTCTTCTTTCCTGTTGACAATAATACTGATGTAAAACAATACTCCTGTTCATTGGTGTGGGTATTCCTTCACAAACACTCTAATTATGTAAAACCCAACAGTTCAGATCATTGGGTTCAGTCCAAAAAAACACACACTCCAGCATTGTTAAATAACCAACTTTAAATTTATCACTGTGTCATTTTCACAGCACTCAAAAAAAGTCTTTTCATTTATGAATAAACCTCAAAATTGGTGCCCTATCAACACCCAGAAAGTTCTGCTATGCTCTAATAGAGAACACACCACACTCAGAAACACTGCAAAGGACTTTTCATACACGGTTTAAGACACTACTAGTTTCAAGCACACCAACAAAAGGCATACAATTATCCTGAAAATTATTTTTTCCCTCATGTTGCACTTTTTGTGCTAGCTACAGAGTGTATAGTAAGTGGTTAAAAAAACAAACAAAAAAAACCCACAAAAAACAAGAGGAAATGGAGGAGAAAGAGTATGTACTAATGAATACTACTACAGAAAAAAACACCTAAAAAATAGCATTAATGCCCATACAGTCCAAGAGGAGATTAACAGTGCCATGCAGAGAAGTCACTCAAGCATTCCACTGAGGAGTCACTACTAGGGTAGTCTGCACTTCACTGGAATACTGGCACTTGTAGTTAGGTAAGCCTTGGAGACCTTTGCAGAAATTCACTGATCAAAAATTACTTTCCTAACAAATCTACAACTCTGATCTGGTTTACAGATTCTTGTGTCTAGAAGTTAGCAGGACATAAGGGATCTTACATTAAATTTCACAGCAGAAAAAGACTCCTTAACAACAATTCAATAACTTTCATTTCCTTTAATGGAGCTAGACCAAAATAAAAATTATGCAAGTAACTTAAAACAGCTGAAAAAAAAAAAAAGACAGACGTGGCCAAAGACAGAAGTCAAAAATCAGCAATCCAACCACTGAAAAAGTAAATTTGGTTGTTGTCATTAAGAGATGGGATTCAGCTAAATACAGAGATCAAATGTGTTTCTGAAGTATGGTTTTGCGAAGATGGGAGGATGCTGAACATTCATATATCATTTTCTTATATTGTGTGCTATACTAGAGTATGAACCCTCAGAGAAGCTACAGAAATAGACGTTACAGGTATTTCACTGAATGCATCTAAAGCTAGAATCAAATAAGCAAGAGCAGAAAACACTTTAAAATATTCTTACCATAGTCAGTCCAGGCTGCATGCCTGCACGTATAGCTTCAATCTGAGTATGAGTAAATTGAATAGTATTGCTGTAACAAGGCAAGAAAAAAGATCAGAAAAAACTGACAGATTTTGCCAACAGTTTAGGTGAAAGCAAATTTTTTTTTTTAAAAACAAATTTACTTTAATTGGCTGCACATTTCTCCAAAACTACATGACTACAAATGTTTACATAAATTAAGGCAACATTGCAACTACCTTCTTTATTGACATCCCAATTTTGCAATTACTAAACAAGAGATTAAATCACATTGGCCACATGACAACAAAATCATCCACCTAAAATGAAGTCTTTAGTCTTTATACATTGCTGAGTGTGCTGTAAAATTATTTAGCTATGATTCTCCTTTTTAGTTCTAGAGTCATACAGTGACATGTTGAAATATCAAGCTAAATGACATTACTAAAGTACCCAGACACAGAGAAAATGGAATGAATTTTCTTTTTTTCCCTTAAATAAGGCAATCTGACAAACACTTGTCAAAAATTTATTGCCAGTACTACTATTTTTCAAGCAAGAAGCGTTCTTCTAAGGCCACCTCTACTCTGCATACTTTAAGTGAATACCTAAGGCACTTACTTGAAGTAGGAGCAGACCTAAGTTTAAACACATAAGCAGTATAGAGTTTTGTAAGTAAGTATATAGATGAATTTTTAGTAGATCTCAGCAAGTTATTCCTGATGCTATCATTTTGCAACCAGTAAAGGCAATTATAGAAGTCTTGATAGGAATAGCTACCTGTTATTACAATTATTAAAACAGTCTAAATATGATCAGCACTACCTTGCACTATTCAGCAAATCTATTATACAGAGAAAATAAAAATTTTCCAAAGAACTACTGAACACCAACATGTGCATTCCTCCTTTCCTAACACATTCGCACTCCTGCAGATATCCTAACTAGGAGTGGAAGTTACATTCCATTCCAATCCCACGCTACCTCCTATCTTTAACATGCAGACTTTTGCCTTCAAAAGACCCTTACGTCATTTGTTTCATGCATAGAGGCATATGTATGCACAAAGGACAAACAACTCAGTGCTCTGATGTTATACAGTATTTTACATTTCTCATTGCTTTTAAAACAAATTATTGAAAATAAACGGAAACTTTTAATGAAAGCTTCATTCATAAGAGACGCTTCAGATTCCAGTGTTATGGAAAAAACAACTATTTTGTATACCTCTAAAAGAAAAATATTCAGTCACTACTGTCCTTTACTACGTTCTCAACTGTTAAAAAAGTCATTAGAAAGTATCAGTGGAAAAAACAAGGGCAGTTACATGAAGCATTAAATGTTTAATTATTGCAAAGATCAAGTCCTGACAATATTACATACAAGTATTTCTCTTCATGTTTTTCAATGGATTTTTTTTTTAAATAGGGGAGAAAAGAGTACTTTGATTTAAACACAAAGGAAAACAGTTTCATATTCAAATCTTTTTTGGTAATGAAATCAAAATGACATTTAAACTTACAATATTCTTTTTTTAGTTCTGAAAATGAACTGTTACTATTTTTAACCAAGTTCACATGCATCTATTACCGTTTTGGTTGATTATAAGGATAGGGCCCCCTGTTTGGAATGACATGAGGCTCTACAATCAGTGTTTTAGCTTCTTCAGGTTTTTCTTCATTCCCATCCTCTTCTTTTCTTTTCTTTCCTTTACCTCCCTTTATTGGGAAAGTTATCCTGTAACATATAATTTAAATCTAAACTTCAACACGTGAATTACGACAACAGACTGTCTTATAAGTTTAAACAGAAAGTCTTTTTTGTCACCACTAAGATAAATTTTCATAAAACAGGGAAACAACAGGAGATGCAGACAACCAAGTATTAATGAGTACAAGGAAAAGGAATAAAAAATTGATGAAGCAGACTAAGGAAGCATATTTGACAAGAAGTGCATCAAAAGTGTACTTTACAAAGCTTGTAAAGACAGGAGCAGTGCTGTGAGATAACTAGAAGAATGCTGATGGCAAAGAATTCAAAAATGAAAATGGAAGGGACATGAGTCAAGATAGAAAGCCACTGGCACTATCTGGTCAGCATTAATAACCTGATTTTGTTCTAGAATTGATGCACATCTTCTTTACAAAATACATCAATGTTCTAAACTGTTCCAACATACAAGGACTTTTATCCTCCCACTTCAGTTTTATTTTTATAGTTCTCTATGGCATATATTATCAAGCTTCTATACTTCGGTTCAGAAACAAATAATGGTGGAGAAATTCTAATGGTGATCCCATCACCTTGATACAACAATGCAGACATTTATAGCATCAATAATCTATCAGTCTCTTTACAAATACAGCAACAGCTCTTCATATAGAGGAAAATCTGAAAATCAACAATAGCTTGCCAAAGGAAATTGCATGTGGTATCTTTTTGTGATTCCTTCAAACTACTACGGTAAAACTTACATAGTGTTATTATTGCCTTCTCCAAATATACTCTACATGCAATGTTTCAAAAAAAGCTTTGTACAGTGGGAAATTCAGTTGCACAAGTATAAGGAAGCCAAAAACCAGGGACAGAACATTAAAATCTAAGAATTAATCACTACTGTTCTGGGCTGGACAATGACACCGGCGAAACAAACTATGTAAATCTCATTTAGAGATCACAAAGGTAGGCATTCTATTTTAGAAACCATTTCAAAAATAAAGCAAGTTATAGCAAATCAGCATCAATTCCTTGTTTTGATTGAATAGTGTTTTCAAAACCTCAAACTCTAATTGATGATAAAATGGCTGTACTTAGTTCACTTTAATGTGACTTAAAAGGAAATTAATTAACTTAAAAATCACTGAGATGATTAACTTGAGTTGGCTGGATACCAATGCAGGAATGAACACTACGTATCTTGCTTCTATTTCACACTGCTGCTTTTCCCATAAATTCAATAGGCTGATCTACAAGCAATGCTGTAGTATTCAGTTACCTCTGTTATATATTAATCTTGGCATTAACATATGAACATCTCTTCCTAAAAGGAGAGAGCACCTCTCTTCAATCAATGAACTCAACTCTATCTGACAATGCACTGCAGCAAGAATACCACATCATGAGTACTTGAAATTTTAAGATTACCTGAAGGGGGGTACTTGTAGGTCTGGATTGTCAACAGTCACTTTAATACTGTATCCAGGAAAGCTAGCTTTTAAGTGATCAATGGACAGGAAAGTGTCATTAAAATCGAGAGATGCAATCTGATTTGGCATTTTTGAATAGTGTGCACTACTTGGGTCTCCATATCCAAGGATGATGTCATGTAGCCAGTCAGGAACCACACAATCTGTGTTCATCAAATTTCTAATAGTCTCCAGAACAGCCTGAAAATTGGAAAAACAGGAAAAAATTTACTGAAGAGTGACTTTTTAATCAAGTAAATATGACATATTGAAGACTAACCAAGTTATCCTAGGATGCTAGCATGTATCAGTCTTTCACTCACAAGTGTTTGGTAAGAGTCAGTTATCATAATTACCAAAACTGTATATATGCAAAAAACTCGACACTACTGTCAAACTATGCAACTCCTAAACTGTCCTGTTAGTAAAGAGCTAGTAAAAAAGAGCATTACAATTATCAGCAATATTTTCATTCCAGAACAGCTAGAAAAAAAGAAGAATAGTAAAAGCATAGTTCAGAATAATTTGTAAGCAAAATAAATAGTGTTTGATACAATTCTATAGTCCTGGTTTTACAATAAGTTACCAGTACACTTCAACAGCTACAGATATTTCTGCTCCACATTCTTCTCCATGACTCTTTTTGTATCAGAAATGCATTAGAAATTCTACGTGTCTACAGAGCAGGAATATAAGCACACATTCCACATATTCCCCTGTCCCAAAAGGCCAAATACAACTATTCTGTTGGCTGCTTGTTAAAAGACTGAAATTATAACCCCCCCCTTTTTTTTTTAATTATTACTCAGATGAAGCAAGGTTCTGATTTTCAGTTACTCTAACACTTAGCTGTAGGAGGAAGTTATCACCTGCTGACAGGCTCTAACTTCCTGAAGTGATTCAGCTCCACTTGAAAAGCCTACCTACATGTATGCAACTAAAATGAACAAGTCCCAGTAACCCTTAGGATAACAGTTCATCTGCATGGGGTAAGTGTTGATGAGCAGTACCTTACCTTGAAGTTGTTTTCTTTTGGTTTTCTTCTCATTATTATATTAAATGTCTCATACACATCTTCTGCTCCATTTTGGATTGTATTGGTCATGTCTTGTTGATACTGATTTGGATCCAGAAATACTCTGAATGTTCTGCAGTCCCCTTTAAGTCTTGGTTTGGGTTCAGGTCCTGCCCATAATGAAACAGTAAAATTAGAATTTGATATTGCACAATAGCAGATTAGTACTCAAATAAGCAATCCATTCTCTTTCCTGAAACAGATTTTAGATGTATTCACATGATGAAATTCTTTTCTGGATGTCATTACAAGCACTGTTTCATATTTTTATCCCATTCCTAGCAGAGTTTCAGAATGTAAGGTATTTTATTCCTAAAACTAAAGTGTACTAGATGCCATTTAACTATAACAACTTGTATCAGAGGAAAACAATTAACCTCTCTCAAGGACTGCTTATAAAACGAAGTCTGTTCATTTTTCACACAAGTAATGAATTCATTGAGTATCACCTAAAAGAGAAGCAAGCAAATGATTATGCTGTTAACAAAAAACAACCAACCAAAAAACCAACTAAACAAAAAACCTGTCTCTTTCAAAGAAGTGTTGGTGTATCGTACCTTCTTCAATAACCCGTCCTTTCTCATCCAACATGCCCTGGATTTCACAGCCTCTGACATACACCAGACCTGTCTGCTCAACAAAAGGTCGTCGTCGGTCAAACTTAGTGCCATAAGGTTGTGTGGGACGTACCGTAACCAAAAAACAGACATCATGTTTACGTAGACCTGATTCCAAAAAGGAACATTCAATGAATTGATTGCCATTGTTCCATTCTTTACAAATATATACAATAAAATACTTGGTTCTTTACTTGATTTTTTTTTTTTAATAAAAATCCTCTTGCTTAGATCATAGTATATTCTGTTTCAAAATATGCCGCTGACTCTGAGGATAAAGAACCATAGGAAATTGTTGCCTTTTCCACTGCTCTTAAACAATAAAAGCTGCTAGGACCTCAGATGCAAAGACAAGAAACTGACTAATTTTTTCATGACAACAAGCTTCTGTATTCCAAGATTATTGTGTTCCAAATAATCTTACTTACGTTACGCAATCTAGATATTTTCAATTGTATCTCAAAAATAAAGTATCATTAATCTCTCATTCTCATTGCTTTCTTTTGGACTACTTTCCAATTATTTAACAACAATCTAAGTGCGGTGCCTAGAACTGGGCACAAAATTCCAAATAAAGCTAATTCAGTTATCTACATCATAGGGTAGATATAGATCTATTTATCTATGCCTGATAGATATATCTATTTTATCTAATAGATATTTACTTTATCTAATAAACATAATCTATTTATCTAGATATA
Source organism: Penelope pileata (assembly GCA_013396635.1). Taxonomy (NCBI): domain Eukaryota; kingdom Metazoa; phylum Chordata; class Aves; order Galliformes; family Cracidae; genus Penelope; species Penelope pileata. Next base: position 21,507 of record WBMW01003576.1, on the reverse strand, counting down.
GATTTATCTATCTACTTACATTGGTAAAATAGAGCCACAGGAAATAGATTACAGAAATACTCCAGTAGTTAATATAACAATATCCAAGACACGATATGTTACTGAATTGCAGGATTTTACTATCATCAATTAAATACTCATACATGAAAAAGATAAGCATACTAAAAATAACTGGAAGAGAAAACACTGGAAAAACAAAACCACACTAGAGGCAAATACTGGCCTTTTGGAAAACGCAAACATAAAATTCCTTCACGTTAATCCTATTAACTAGATTAATAATGGGATAGAAAAATGTATCTTAGTCAACTATACAATCTAATCTTGAAGTGCTTAAAAGTACACCAAGTTCTTTTGAAGCTAAAGCAGGCTAAGAAATTACATTTCAATTTTACTGGCAGATACGGACCTAGCAGAAAAAGAGATGAAGGATAAAAGAGTACTAGCTACTATAAACCTTATCAAAGCACACGAGGAGACTGCATTTTCAAAATAATTATAAATGAGTGACTATGATTTCTAACAAGATATATCCTTATAATGGAAGGAACATAGACATTAAGTATAGAAATGGGAGGTAACTATCAAGGAAAGCCATTTACACTGAAGGTTTCTGTGAAGAAACAAACACAGAATAGAAGGGAGGGATGCCATTCCAAAGGGACCTGGACAAACTTGAAAAGTGGGCTCAAGAGAACCTAATGAGATTCAAGAAGGCCAAGCACGAGGTATTGCACTTGGGTCAGGGCAATCCCAGATTTGTGTACAGACTGGGAGAAGAATTCCTTGAGAGCAGTCCTGCAGAGAAGTACTTGGGCTTTCTGGTGGATGAAAAGCTTTACGTGAGGCAGCAGTATGCATCTGCAGCCTGGAAGGCCAACTGTATCCTAGGCGACATCAAAAGAGGGGTTGTCAGCAGGGCAAGGGAGATAATTGTCTCCCTCTACTCTGCCCTTGTGAGGTGCTATCTGGAGCACTGTGTTCAGGCATGGTGCTCTCATAGACACAGAGCTGTTGGAGCGGGTCCAGAGGAGGGCCACGAAGATTATCAGAGGGCTGGACCACCCCTCCTATGAAAAAAAGTTGAGAGTTAGGCTTGTTCAACCTGGAGAAGACTCCAGGGAGACCTCACTGCAGCCTTCCAGTAGTACTTAAAGGGAGCTTATAAAAAGGAAGGAGACCGACCTTTTACACGGTCTGATAGAGACAGGACAAGGGGGAATGGTTTTAAACTAAAATAGAGGAGATTTAGATTACATGTTACGGGGAAATTTTTCACTCAGAAGGTAGTGAGGCACCAGAACACGTTGCCCTTTGCAAGCATGTGTAAGAAGCTGGATGTTCAACTACACTAAGGCTCAAGATCACTTTGCTGCCATTAAAGCTGATAATTCAGATCAAAACTTCTGGAAATTTACGAAACTTTTTATTGTATAAAACTTGCCATTAAATGCCTTCAGTATAGTGAAGTCTGCTGCCATCTTCCACCTGAAAACAATATTCATAACATACTAAGGAAGTATTTTAATAGAAATCTACATTCCCAAGTTTGTATCTGTTCATTTATTACATGCTCCAGTTTTAACATTTGTGCTATGTGACCTGTAATCACATAATGCAACTCCAACACATTTAGCTGATGTTTCTCTACAAAAGAGAAGGAAGTGACATTTACTGATAATCCAAGTACAAGTACATGCTTCTATGCCATTTGCCAACATGGTGAACTAAAGTTGAGGCATGGGCATTTATTTTGAGCATCTTACTTCACAGAACACGACAAGTACCTTCCCATTCATCTTTGATGCTATCTCGAACATTCAAATTAATTGTGACATCAGCTCGTACTCTCATGGGCCAGTTTTCACCAATATTGGGTTTTGCGACCTCCACCACTGTGAAAGACACAATCGGTTGTGCCATCCTAGCCCATCCACCAAAGACCACACCTCCATATTCTGATAGCCTTAGGAAAAAAACAAGAAAAATGAACAGTTTCATTAGTCAATATCTGATAACAGATTCAGTCTTTAAACTGTGAAACAGTTTACCTCAAAATCAACTCTAAGAAAAAGAGGTCTTAATTTTACACACTACTGAACTAGATTCATATAACCCTGTATTTTTTTTTAAACTGCATAACATGAACTGATTTAATTTTACATTTCAAGAAACAAGGGCAAAAAAGGCTGGTGTCAGTAAAAAAGAAAATCAAAGTCAGAGAGACAAAAAAGGGAAGATAACAAGAAGCAACTACTGAGTATAAGAGATGCCACACCAAATGATCCCTTGAAATCTAAAGAGGATTAAAATATGGCAGATAGCAGATAAAAGAATACTCAATAATACATTTTATATACTAGAAGAACTAGAGGCAATGTTTCCATATTTCATGAAGTCAGACAATGCTCAGTACTTTTAGAAAACTAACACATACTTGTTAACACCACAAAGGTTGTTTGTCAAAATCCAGCATTAAGAGTTTTAAGCTAAGACTACAGGTATACACATCAACCCATTCTTGCAACATCACCCCACAGAATGGCAATATCTTGTGGAGGAATTTAATACAAAACATAACACCTTATAATTTAAAATACATTATTAGTTATTCAGTGCATATACAACATCAGTTATGAATTCTCAAATGCACTTTGATTGCAATTGAAGTTGAGCTGACTGGTTCAGGTCAGTTAATAAATACTACCAGGGTTTCATCCTGCTGACGCTATCTTCGATGTCCTGTCTGATCTCATAAGTAGACTCCAAGCGGAAGAGATTGAAGTTCCTTAGCAGGTAATCATGAAGAGTCAGAAACTGTAGATTCAGTTTGGGAAGCGCAAGACAGCCTAAGGGACGTAGAGGTCAGGAAAGAATAGGTATTTGATAGAAAAACAAAAAGAACATGAATTAATATATTGGTTCTACATAACCATAAATACATAAACACATTCTGTAACTGCTGGAGTTGTTATTGTAGGAGATTCCAAGAACTTCTCTTTTTGTAAATACACTTCACTAGCAAGGGCACATTTTAATCCTTTCCTGCCTCAAATTTTCAGGTTCTCTCTAGATGAACCTGCACAAGATTAAAAGAATTTTAATCCTTCTGGCAGTAAAACAGTGAACTACTTAAAGACTGAATCCTTCACTGTTTTTAGATTCCCAGGAAAATGACCTTATAAAAATCAAATGTGGGGCAAAGTAATTGTACTTTGGAAATTCACCAGTTAAACCTGCATGAAATAAGAACGTAAAAGTCTAATTAACTAATAAACTATTCTATGACTCCAATCCTTTACATTTACCACAAGCCACAAAAATCATTAATATAGACAAAAATTTAAAGAAATAATTTTTAATACACAACTTTTCTCAAAAGTTTCTATTACCAATTATAGATTTTTCGATGAGAACATAAATAGAGGAAGATTAGATATAATTGAACAAAGAGTATTAGAACTGCTAGATAAGTCCACGTAACTACCTGCATAGCCTTAGGGTAGTCTTAGATGTTAAATTTCCATTAAAAAAAAAAGAATTAAATGTTACTCATTTATCAGTATTGGACTACTGTTCCCATTTGACACTCGTGTTTAAGACCTGTGAAAACATCAGGCTTTTGTAACATACAATATTATTCTCAAAACCTTTCACTGGCACATTTACTGTATGCTGGTTTTCACATGCATCAATATACATTGGCAGTGAAGAATGATGACAGAACACAATCTCTATTCTGGAAAGACACATGGCAATAAAATACTTTAACACATTTCCCAACACCAACTAACAAGCCCTGCACTGTGAAGCTAGTTACATGGACAATGGGTACGGCCTGAAGTAACTCCTCTTAAGGATGCACAGCATTTATCTGACAGATGCTCTTCCCCTCTCATTTTATTTATTTATTTTAAAGAAAAAAGAAACAATACTCCTATCTTTCTCAGGCTAAATTATTTTTATTCATGTTTTAGACCAAAAGAATTTACCTGCCTTGAAAAACACAGAAAAGAAATATGAAAACAAAAAATTGTCTTGTTGGATATCAAGGCTGGAGAATAGTTTCTAAATGGAAAGTGGAAGCTGAAATTGAAAGTAGCAGAATAGAAAATATTTGTAATCATCTGACAGCAACAGAAATGCTTCACAAGAGTGCTACCGATACACAGATACATGTTTCAAGCAATCTTGGGTTGCTTGAAAAATTGTGTTTCTCACCAAAATTATATTTCAGTACTACTACAACTTCTTTAAAGGATTATTAAAAAAATCACAAAACAACAAAGAAACAGGTGCAATGAGATGTTCCCCCTTATCTTCTCCAGCAACAGCAGTAATATCTGACGAATAAAACACATATAGAGGACACGTCCATCTAGGTGACTCCTGTGTTGGTGCCACAATTGGTGATATGGCATATCTGTTATGCAGACTACAAGTAAAGAAATAGCTTCGAGTAAACACAAACCTTTGGACTTTTCTTTAAATACACTAGTTGCTAACAATTTCATCTCAGAGCTCCTAAGTCACAACTCAAAAATCTGAAAGCTGACCCTTCCCTAAAATACTGAAAGATGTCAAATAACTGCATAAGCTCTGAAGACAGAATAAACAGTTTATCAGGCTGCTTTTTTAGGGCATTTACTGTTCTGTTCAGTCTTTACTGAATTACTAATCATACCTTCTCCAGAATAATATTCAGTTGGGACAATATTTTCATCCCAAATAATCTTCTCTGTGGGATAAAGAGGCATTTGATTGAGTTGCTGAATTTGAGATATTCGTCGCTCATGACGGGAAACCTAAAGAATGCATTTAAAACTTCCATTAAGTCAAAATAGGAAAACAGAGCTATCTTCAAAGCATTCACATTAATCTATACGAACACTGGTAGTCACTTGCCACGTTCTGTTTTAATTACATTTTTTTCAACAAATATAACTAGATCCATACAATGACATTGTAAGATGAACAAAAACATATTTCAACTATCAATCATTCGAAGAATCATCTGGTTTCTCAGCTTTCTTCCTTGCTTGCTTTTTTTTTTTTTTCTTTTTTTTTTTTTTTTAGGTTTTTGTTGTTGTTGTTTTTATTTTTTCCCCATCGAACACATATTCAGCAGCTAACTGTAACATTGGTCATCTAGCAACAGCTAGTTGAGAGCTAGGGAGAAAAAAATCCATTCAATACTACTGTATTGTCAGCTGGACAAATATCTATCCACAGTGTCAGTAAGTGTCATATTATTATCACCTAAACCTTAGGAAACCATGTGTAAGGGAAACATGAGGTCACGGCCTGAATTAGTGATTGAGCACCTGGTGAAGGGCGGTGGCTGGCCTAAGGAACACCTGTACCCCTCCTCCATGTGACCAGGAGGGGTGGGACCCAGGGTGGGACTACCCTGGGCTTACTTAAGAGCCAGCCACTGAGGGGAAAGGATCTCCTGCATGGGATCTGACTGTTCCTCATCTCGGTTGGAGATTGCTATTGTGTAAGTTGAAATCTTTTGTTTACAATCATTAAACTATTTAATACTTTACCTGGGATCGCTTCTGTGATTGCACCACACCATGCAAACAATTTTTGTGGAAATCAACAATCACAAAAAAAAAAAACTATGAAAAAGATCTAAAAAGATTAGATGCCTACAGGAATTGTTACACATTGAATATAAACTAAAAAAATGCATCATCTTGTGCATCAAATGGTATTACTTGGTTCCTCAAGTCTGTTCATAGATAATGAACAGGTTTGTCACTTTTTTTTTCTTTTTAAGGAAAAAAACAGGTACTTATGTAAACAACAACGTTCCTTGAAGACCTTAAAACTGTTGCTGGAGCTCTGCTTATTAACTCTGATAATTATGTCAAACATACACATACTAGTTTCTTAGAATCCATTTTTAACTACTTAATTTGTATCTCTTTAAACTGCGTTTTAGTATCTATGTTCCCATTATAATACTGCTCTGGTTCCCAGGTGGTTCAACAAGGTCCTAAATAGCTACTTTAGGAAAGTTTAGTTGCTAAATTATATGAATGATGGTTTTACCAGTAGCTCTAGCAGAAACTCCTTCTCATAATCGGTGTCTTTCCCTTCTGGAAGGGAAGGCAGCAAACAGAGGTACGATGCCACCTGGTGGAGCATGTTTGAGCTGCACAGTAGAAGATAAAAAAAAAAAAAGAAAAAAGCTTGTGTCATTTATGTCAAAACCTGTGAAAGAGAGGTTATGGATAGCTCTCTTTTTTTCAAGTTCACCTGTGAAATTCCATCAGAGGAAAAAAAGCAAAATTAGAATCACTGTATCAGTAATTAACTTATAGCAATTAACCTATAATTTTTCAAAGCAGCTAGCTATGTTCCAGAAAATTAGTGCTCTTGCATTCCTTAGAAAAAAGATATTTTTCTTACAATGGAATTCTAACAGTTTACAACTAGTTTGTACTAATGGGCCTGAACGCTCCATTTATCCCCATTTTCAACAGATGTAAAGGCACCAAAAAAAGAATAAATATTAACTGGTATTATTAACGTGAGATGCCATTTAAAAAAAAAAAAAGAAAAAACAGCTAGAATTTTGTTAAATTAAAATACACTGAGAACAAAGAACATCAATTTTATGTTAAATTTCATTCTGATGACTTACCTGAGTGGTCCAAATAACTTCACCAGTGCATCACGAGTATCTACTGCAGCTACGTTTGAGAGTGCAAAGTCATATAATTCTGGGAAATGTGCAAATGCTGCTCTCTACAAAAGATGCACCCCAAAAAATGGAATGTCAGCACATTAATGAAGCAATTTAATAACAGTCTACATATGTATACAAAAGCATAGCTTTTTCTGATTTGTGACACATAGCAACCTGTGGATGCTTCCAGGACAGAAATTTAAAAAAAAAAAAAAAAAAGCACAAGATCTCCAATTTTCTTAGCACCACCTATAGATTATTCCTGCATGTCTGACACATTGTCCTTCTGATAGAGCTCCTACAAGCATTTGTTCTGTCATTAAAATAAAAACACAAGGGACAGACATGTAGCCTTTTAGACAACTAAGAAAATAAGAAACAAGTTTACTTAACTTGCTTCCTTGAAATTTGTTGTTAAATCTGATGTGAAATACTGTGAGAAGTGTAACTATGTTTATATGACTACAGATGATGTGAATCTTTATTTCCTGTCTCTTATGTACGAAGGACCACTACTGCTATCATGCATGTCCTGATCTTGATGAAATGGTGCCACCTACTGCATAACCACAAATGAAGTTCTAACTATATGGAATGTTCCCTTCTAAATAGATTTAATGGGAGCAGTTAACCTTAACAATCTCAGCAGTGGTGGTATTTTGCTATTATTTCATCACAGTCACATCCATAAATTGCAATCTTCCATGTGGCATAGAGAGCCAAGTTAAAACTGTTCCTGACGCTCAAAATGAAAAATAAGAGGTACGCTTTGGGAAAATAGTTGCAACGGCAAAACTACATCCCTTGCCTCCTCTAAACACTTTACCTGTAAAGAAGTAATTCTGTCGTAATGAATTGTTGTCATCTCATTCTCTGTTAAAGCATTTCCAGTCTGATCATTGATTTCAAAGCCAGTGTAGAATTTAAGCATATCTAAAAGCTGAAATATCAAGCATATAAACGAATGGATTAACAATACCCCTTCTGCAAACAAAACCACTATTTAATGTGAGAAGTTTGAGCACCACGCACAAACAATAGTTTGTCAAACTACCTAAAGAAATGGATCAAGGAGTGGTATCTAAATTTGTCTGATGCATGAAATAATGCTAGGTATCTTATCAACATACAGAAATTACAGCACAGCCAACAATCAACATTTCTTTTACATATCAATGCTAGAAATTAAGTGTGTTACATTGACCTAGCCAGAGGTTCACTGAGACACTGAATCCAATTTATGGCTTGCTGCTATCAAAAGTGAGAAGTCTTGTTCACTACTTCCCTCCCTGATGCCAGCCCTGGAATTCATCTTACTTCTCAATGACAGTATGTAACTTGGAAGAAGAAAATCAGATATGCTGCTGGCTTTTTGTTCCATCAGCAATGACCATCAGAGAGACTGAACGAATGCTAGAGATGGGTGACAGTAAGCAGCAAGAAAAGCAGTTGAGAAGCATAGAAGGGAAGAGAACTTTAGATCCTGCTGTAAACAATTTACTGTCTATGGCTGAGTAAATTGAGGACATTAGTGAAAGAACACTATGCAATGTAGAATTGTCTTGAGCTCAAAATGAAGGAGAGAATGTATTGATAACAACTTGTGTTATACATGGGATAAAGCAAGCCACAAATTGCACCACTTTCTAGGCTCTGCTTTTCAAAACCATTCAAAAAGAGTCAGAAATGTAAAAGCAGACACACAGAAAAAGGTAAGAAAGGACTATTATCTGAAGGATTTAAATAAACATGTAGTTTGCAACCATCAGACATATTCACAAAAATCTGCCTTGACAATGAAATGTAAAATAAACAATTGCAATATTCAGAGTTGCATCAGAATGAAAAACAACTTCCTACTTTACCTGGCAGAAGAGATGACCCTCCTTCTCTCTCTTGGCAAGACTAGACAAGTAACAGTGAACAACAAGATGGGAGTCGTCCAACACTGTATTAAACCAGCGACGTGTGGGAAGCAAAGCCTGTGGTAAACAATCTCATATTAGTACAAGTGATTCTTCCAAATTTATGAAATGTCAGTTTCTCAAATTTCCAGTTCAAAAAGGCAGATCAAGAAAGACTGCTGCACAGTTATTTAAGTGTCTAATACCCCAACAGAAGTCATCATACTAAGGCAGCATTTACCTGTGCCAAGACGCTGGTTTTATGCAGGTACACTGCTATGAACACAGACTTTTGTAAGTTTGGGAGCAAGGCACAAACTCATCATTAGTGAGATTGCACCATATCAGCAACAAAAGTAAATAAAATAAAGCAATTGTTCAAGTAGTAAGTGTGCCACACATGACACAGGAAACTGCTGCAAAATTGCTTTAAATGTGTGTTCTATACTTCAGGTTTTTCATTTCTTTAGCTCAAGTTTCTCAGGACTGAGAAATGCCTTTCTTCTATCTACAGTATTAAATCTTCTATTATTCATAATATATGCACAGTAGTTCTAACAATTTTTCAATGTTATCAGTAATTTTAAGCTAACAAAAGCTGAGATCACTTCTTTCCAACGTAAACAGCTTAAGCTGTTTTATGTAGCAAGTCTTGAAAAATGAGTTGTTCTCAATGGATCGTACATACAAATTTACAAAGTCAAAAAATATCAACATTACATTTAGAACCAAGACAAAGATAATAAAGGAATTTCTAGTAGAAAATGTTAGTTGTCATGTACAATTACTACAAAAAACAAACAAAAAATGAAAGAAATTTAAGAAGTTGTTCCTTCCAAATATCAAATCACTAGGTTTTGATTGTAGTGTGTAAATTTTAATAACCTCAGCATAACTAAAAGAGAGCCCATTAACACAGTACATGCCACAGATGCAAAGAGACTTGGATTTACAGCTAACTTCTCATATGCCTGTTTCTGTCATTTAAACAGGCTTCATAAACTTTCTGGATTCCAACTCTGTAATACCTAACGACAACAAACATTAAAAATACTGCCTCTACGCAGTTTGGCTAGTAATGACACTTAACATCAGATAAATCATTCTCTTACGAGAATATATTACGTCCACAGGACAACAACCTCTAATTTAAAGCATTCTTTCTACTGTACAGGCTACTTAAAGGGTTTAGTAGAGGACAGTTAGCCTGTATGAGTTCAATATCAGGTCATTTAAAATCCCATGTTCTTATTGTTTCAGCAAATTGTCCTGTTTCAGAATGTTTTCTCAATTTGAAGTTATTTTAATTAAATTGTTACTCACATGAGATGTCAATTAATATCTTACTTTTTATTCTGACACCGCAAAGCTTAAAACTGTCCCATTTTCTCAGTACCTGCAGATAAATTTCATGAAACCTCACCTGGCCTCCTTGTATTGTTCTACAACAAATCACCAGAACAATTCCTTGCAAATAATGAATTCTAGTCAAATATATAAATAGCTTGCATTTCAAAACTACACGTGCCTTCTGAGATTATGATCTGCAGCACAAAAGATACCTTAAGTATCATGCTCTGGAAGGAATCCTCCTAGATTAATCCTAATGGACTAAAGCTTCACGCATTTTCCATAAATGCTTGTACTATTATCACTGTTCTCACTAGCAGACTTCACAGAGCAATCTAGGATCCTAGATTCCTCTAATCATTTATCTGATTCAAGTCCCAGTGTAGCTTCACTGCTACAACCTCCTATTTAAAGCTGGAAAACCACTATTAAGCAACTGTACATACAGCTGTGACATAACTACTTGTTAGCAGTAAGAAGGGTAAAATGACAAGGTTATGATGTAAAACAAAGAAAAGTGCACCTGAAAACAGCTTGAAATAACAACTTACCTCAAGATCTATCATGAGTTCAATGAATCTCTCACAATAATGAACTTTGTCCATAGAAATAGGACCTAGACAGAAATAAACTATTTGTAATTGATCCACACAATATACTTGTATTTGATAATAAATGTTGCTAATGCACCAGTATCAGCTTTTAACAAGATTAGGAAACTAACTAGCATGTTATTCTCTTTTTCTGAAACGACACTTTTCTTCACTGTGAATCAGAAGATCCTCATGAACTAGAAGAAATTGATGAAACCAGACTTTTAGAAGTCAACTTACACACTGAAAACAACAAACAACGTGCCACAAAGAAATGCTCACTTTCACAAGACGCAAGGCCTGCTACATTTCTTAAAAACTTTTCATTCTAAGTACTAAAAGCAATAACTATTACCTTTTCAAAGCTGCAGTCAAGGTCTGTGCAAAAGGCTGTTGCAATATTCAAAGGAGCTGAATGCTGCATTAGATCAACCTACTTATTTTGCATCCTAAATGGTGTATATGGTCAGGTATAGTGTAGTATCTTTAGGCCATGTTAGGCTCATAAAAATCTCCTTTCACATCTCATCCCACTCCCATTAAAATCATCTTCAGCTAAAACACTTGTGGTATGTACATGGTAAGTGTGGTCAGCTGATGGAAAGTCCTCACTGATGCTCCCGTTACTGTAGTGTAGTTATGCTGAATCATTCATATTGAGAAACTATTATGCAGAACTTCAGCTGGAGCGTGTTACAGACAACATATAGAATACAGATGTTTATGTATAATATATAATGGGAGAGAATTAAGATGATGGAGGCAAATTTCTCTCATTGTTGACCACTGAAAGGACAAGAAGCAATGAGCACAAATCAACAGACAGGAAATATCGCTTGAACACAAAGAAGAAATATAATCAAGCATTTTACTGTGACGTGCATCAAACACTGGAACATAATCCCAAGTATCCATCCTTGGAGATGCTCAAATCTAACCGGACAAGGTCCTGAGCAACCTCCTCTAACTGACCATGCTTTGAGCAAGAGGTTGGACTACACAATATTCAAAGGTTCCTTCCAGTCTTCTGTGACCCTGTGAATGCATTGATATGAAGCATTCTTAAAAAAAAAAAATTACTTGATGTGAAAGAGAAATGAGATTGGTGTGAAGATTTTCTTCAAGTGAAGCACAGAGAGAAGAATCTACTTAGAACTAAAAAGGAACAAAAGCGGATCTAAAAATTGGTACTTTACCAGTAACATCCATTTCACATCGAAACTTCACAAAATGAAGCATTGAGGGCTACACTGCACAATGTCAAAAGCAGCACATAGTTTTTAAGTGGACTGCTGAGGAGCTAGAAGGATCAAGTTGGAGCACAATACCAAATCTCTATTTCTTAAAGTCTCCAGTGTACTGTTTATGTAATGTCTTTATTATAAACTGATCTTTGCACAACTGCGAAGATGGAGGGGTTAGGTATCTTTTTCAAGGAAGTCCTAATACTCCGAAATTCCCCTTACAGCTCATGTAGACAGCAAATTTCAGTTCTTAAGAGCTCTTAAGAGCAAAAGCAGACCTCTGAGAAATGTTGTCACTCAAATTATTCTTGGAGTATAAGCAGCACTTCTATTTTTATTTCTTTAATTTAGTCGTCAAAAGGCTACTGCCCTCCTGTAGAAACACTTTTCCTTTCTAAATCAGGCAAGTATATAATTTTGCTTGTCACAATGACTTCTGATAAATCGAGAGCAGTCAAATCTTACAGAATTTAACTTCACTCAGGTTTCTGCTCTCACCATAAATGAACATTACTTACAGAATATAGCATTATGATATGCACTTATAACAGGCCATCTAAGTACATACTGAAATGCTTTAATGCTGTAAGGAGGGTGTAAACACACTATTAAGACTATCACTACCCAAAAATTTGATTTTAGGTTCATACTGAACATGAGTAGAGGATGTTTAAAGTAGCTTTCTGCTATCCCATTTTTAAAGCATATGCAGATTTGAACACTAACTTTGATATGAAATCTGTGCAGATAGGCTTTTACTAAAATCCCATACAGTTAAGGTCTCCAACCTCAGGCTGGTATCCCAAGGAATAGTTACTTTTCAACAACAGAAAAGCATTTAAGATATATTACTAGATGACAAAACAACACAAGAACCAGAGTTACCTGAGACAGGTATTGATTTTAGCACAGAAATGAATTTCTGAATGAGCTGTGACAGAAATCTTCTCTCTCGATATGCTCTAAAATTAAACAGATCACAAAAGCATTAATATTTCTGAAATGTAGACTAGAAATACATCATATCTTTCACAAGTAGAAAGTTTGCTGCTTTCAAATGTATATAATGGGAACAATTTGTTTTGAAACCATACCTAAAGTGTTTAGATGATAACTTCTCTTCCACTCATGCAGACAGAACAGCAGAATCTATTTTTAACTCCCAGCACTAAACTGATTAACATTCTATGCTTCTACTGAGTAAAAGAGAAGTATGCCACCACCTACACTTTACTACACTGTAATACAAAAATGATCGGAACATTTAACTTTGGTAAGATGCACACAAGTTTACTCAAGCACTTTAATTCACATAAGAGCTAAGCCCTTGCTAAAAGTCATGAAAAAATACATGAGTTTGAATATCATACCATCATATCATGAGTATGAATATTCTCATATAGCTCTCATCCAATTGCTCTAAAATTTGGAATCATAAACTCACTGATTAAATAAAATGTTAAGATCTGTAACATTATTTTGCATAACGACTACTGGAAAACAAAATAGCTTCCAGGAGACCAAACATGACCAATCTTTATTTGCAACCTTTACGTGTAGTTGTTTCTTTGTTTTTAATTACACATTTTATTATTACAACTTCACTTAATTGAATTACAATGATGAATGCATTAGGCTATGGATTTAATAGGAAAAAGGTTTTTTGTAACATACTGCATTCTTGCCTCCTCACTCATTTTCTCATCATTTTTCTTAATTAGATTCCAGAATTTTCTTAGTTTTGGTGTCTTTTTCAGCTCTTGTTCCAGTCGCTTCTGAAAAGGTAAAAGAATCCTTGTTTTGATAAGTATTGAGGCTCAATAACACCAAGCACTAATTCTGAGTCTCGTCTAGAGAAGTCACTGACATGTAGTTGCATGGTGCACCTAGTTAATCCTTATTCCCTCTGCCCCACCGCATATATCATTCTCAGGTGGCTTTTTGGTAGTCCACCCTTTCCTCTTCCCATGTTTCGTGTTTCTACATAGCAGCTCCATTTCCCAGTCCCAGTGTTCTCATGTCTTTGTCTACAAATTAGACTTAAAAAAAAAAGGCTATATACAATAAAGCTTAGTTTTATTACAAAAAGACCAAACAACAACAACAAAAAAACTGCAAATGAACAATATAGTTAGATGGAAATTTACAACAAACAGGAAAGTTTCACCAAGCACACAAAAATATAATTTGATAGCAAAGCAGACAGCTTCAAATATTAGAATTAAATAACAGCCACTATACAATTCACATTACAGGACTTGCATACTGCCTAGAAGATAATGTTGCCAGTTTACAGAATGCTTACAGGTTGCAGAGCCATCCACATTGGTAAGGAAATGAGCTGTTGCACCTGACCTCTGATCAAATCCACCTCCTGTTAGAAAGTTAGAGACATAAAAAATGCTTTTAACAACTTCCATATTTTCTGTTGTGCCTGTCTTGCAAGTATATTCTTACAAAATACATTAATGTACATTACAGTCTGAAAGTATATGTATGTTGATGCATTAGATTTCACAACTTCCTAACATGAAACTACACTAACTCTCCCCAGTAACTCTTAAATCTGTTTATTGCTTTTGCAAATCCTGATTTTGACTGATATATTCTGTCCAATATAAATAAAGAAAATTCCAGTGGCACGAGAGTTAACAGAGCCACATTTCATATTACATTTTTTTTTTCCCTCCACACTTGCAAATTAGGATGTACAACTGTGCCAGGTTTTTACTGTAGATCAAGAACAATCTGGTCAAACATTTACTCAGGACTAACATACAAAAAGTGAAGACATAAGTATTACTTAAAACCTTGTTTGAAAAGTGAAAAAAATCTACCACCTCTCTCAATAATAAAAATCATATTATGCAGTAATATGCTAGTAAAAATCATTTTATGCAATTTTGCAACCAAACTAAAAAGAATACTGTATTAAGTAATCTTGTAAGTGTAAAGAATCCTTTAAAATATAAATATTTTAAAGCACCATTTGAAATGTAACTCTGAGTATATGCCTCTAAATTGCAGTGACATTTCTTCCAATTTTGAGTCTCTTATGACTTTGTGTCAACCTAAATGTGGTGAGAGAGATAAAGCAAGCGTCAAAAAGAAGGGTAAAAGCCCTCCAGTACCACCATTGTTTCTAAATGGAAATTTTGCTTTATCTGTCCCATAAGGAATTGCTAAAGCTAAACTGCTGCTAACACAGATTGGCATAACCACACTGGGAGTAAGAGTTACTTTTAACATACCAAACTATTGAAGCAATGATCAAGGAAAAGTAGGAGGACTGTCTGTTCATGTAGAGAGAATTCATCATCATTCTCAACCAGCGATGCTTCCAGAATGCATTTGAAAAAGAAGGGAAAGTGTTCTGGCTTCTTTTTGAATGTCTAGGAATAGGAATGGAAGTTAATCTTGAATCAAAGCGATACAAATTATTTCAAACTTCATTCACATAACATAGTTTGAGATCTCCAGCTTCATTCAAATCTGTAAAAGGAAGGATTTCTCTTTCTGCCATTTATTCTGACCCGGCAACACAAGTAAAATACAGTCGTAATGATACCCTCCTCATCTGGGATCCTCAACATGTGGGAGAGCTCTTAAAGGAACTACTGTATTCTGCTTGGCCTCTAGCAGAGGTGATGCAGAGGACAAACTGAGCAAGAAGTGCAAGTGGAGTGGATTGTATTGTGGAAACGCTCAACATGACACAGATTAGAAGAATTCCCTTAGTCACACAGACTTGTTAGATTTTGGTCAAAAACTATGACAGCTGTTCAGCGTCTACAAAAAGTGAGCAAGTAAAAACATCTAAGGTTAACTGCAACTGTGCAACCTGCATTCAGCTATCTTGGCTAGGAAAAGAAACCGAGTAACTGAGTAGATAAAACAGTTTCTTTACAAGAAACATGTATCAAAAAACAGATTTAACTAAGCACCTGGTCATTTTGTTTCTAGTACCTATGCCAGAGCATAATAAAAGACACAGACATCAAAAGCACAAGTTATTAATCCTTTGTGTTTTGTCAGCACTGAAGTAACAGTGTAACTAGCAGAGTAAGTACACTTCTAAAGTGAGGCTTGCATAGAATTTCTAAGTAGGCTCATGCTGTTGAGATAGCCTGTGAGAACTGGACTGTTTGTAGAAACACTAAAATATTTCTGAATCTACTGCTACACAAAACAGCATACAAAGAAGCAGAATAAGAGATTATTTTAGTATAAAATTTCATGCAATATAGCCACAAAACCATATTCACAGGTTTTAAGCAAGACAGTATTAGATAAAATGTCAGACTTCCAGGAGTGCCTTCTTATATCCACCGATATAAAAATCCTTCCTCCTTTCAGTATCAGAGAAATAACTTCTCTGCAAGTGCCAGACTTTTTTTCAAGTGCCAAAAAAAAGCAAGTGCTGTTGATATAAAGGCAGTAGAACAAAAGACTCATGCACTGAAAAAAAAAAAAAACAGGTGATCTTTCATCTGTCCCCTGCTTTCTCAGAAAAGAACACACACTATAAAATACCATACTAGACATTCCAGCTGAGGTACCATTTGCTTTTAACACTACAAACTTTGCAATCTTCCATCAGTATAAGCGAAGAAGCTGCAGAAGCTGCAACTTCTGGATAAAAGTCAATTCTAACTGTAATTGTAATTGGTTACCTCCCACGCAGGGACGTTTTCTCTGAACTTCTCATTCACCATACAGCAGATTGACATTAAATATGCCTTACTGGACGCCTCTGGAGAATAATTCATCCATAGGTAATTTTCAAGGTACTGGCTGTGAAAAGACAAAGAATATTTCATTAGTTGCTGCCACCCACATAATCTGTCACTCATATGAAAATGCAATTATCCACCAACGGGTTGGTTTGCCATCTATGTAGTTTGTGAGTAGTTCCTGAAGCTACCTCTCATCCATGTCACTGCAGCAAAACTTGGTAATGGCAGACTCTGATAACTGCTATAAGAGACAGATGAGTTTCTCATCAGGAAGACACACTGATCAGTGGGGTTTCAAATGCAGTAAGCAGGCACAGCTCAATGCAAAATGAGAACAGGAATGCATATTGATTTTCCAGAAAGAAAAATGAAAGCAAAAAAAATTACTTAAAGAATGTCACATGCAGCACTTCCTAGCATAAGATGCAAAGGATAACTACTGTATAACACTATCTGAATAATTAAATACATTATTAAAAAAAAATTAAACAAACAAAAAAAAACTATCCAGAGATTTTATGCTTGCAATCACAAAAAAGTAGTAAAAAATACTTCATTATATTGTGACTAAAATTAAATACTTAATATTATGACAGTGATTAAGTGATTTCAAGAAAGCAGAACAAAATATTGGGCACTGAGAAACGGCAGCTTCCCAGCAACAAGCATTTCTTCTTCATTATCATGGCCCATTTCTCACAGAAGAAACTCTTAAAATTAGATCTTAGATCTCAGTTATTATTTCCAGATGTTATGTTTTTATGTTTTGCAGCAAGCTACTTCAATCACTTTGGGTGAGACAAGTACCAGGAACAGTGGGGAAAAAATGCAATGGCTTGTATGTATATAACCAGGAGCAAAAGTCTCAACAAAGGTCCAAAAGTGATTTACACTTCTTGGGGACTTAGTCCCCAGACGATGCACAGCATCAGATGAAGCAGCTGTGAACTTCAGACATACACAAGATGGAACGCATACTGCTTCCCAAGAGCTTGAATCTGCCAAGAGAATTGGACACCTCCTCACACTCCCTGAAAATCCACAGAATTCCTTACTTCATTATACTCAGGGATTCCAATAAAGTTTGATACATTTTATCAAAAAATATTTTTACACTGTCAAGTGAAGATAAATGCATATAAGAATGGAGAACAGGAAAATCTCACGCGTGTGAAGGCAGGAGAGCTTGAAGAACAGATAAGGAAAGAAGAAAAAAATAGAAAATGACTTACAGGACAAATGGCAGTAGATGGGGCTATATACCAGAAAGTACTTGAAACACACTACAAATTGATAATCTTAAGAATGTTCACAGAAAGGATTAAAACAGTAACTCCATGGTACTGCTTTCATATAAATTCCAAAACAGGTGTTCTACCAGCCCAATGTTTGTCAAACCCAAAAGCACAGCTTACACTTTCTCTATCACCTTTGCTAATAAACAAGGAGAAAATAAGAAAGTTTATCCTACTTCTCTTGTTAGTGGTACTACTTATATATTTCAGCCTCTCCTAGCAAAGAGTCTATTCCAGCCAAAATCTCATTCTGCCTCAAATAAGAGTCTCAAATAAGACTTGAGAGAGCCATGCAAAACACTAAATATTGTACTTATAAATATGTAAAATTACAAACATATTTTACACGACTTTCGACTTCCTTTCTAAGTTCTCAAAGTAGCTGTAAGAACCTTCTAAACAGAATTCAATTTCTTTTCAAGTGAGGAAAATTTTGTGATGCTGTTGCAACACAATTCATTTTTACTGTTGCAGTAAAACACTTCATCCAAAAACTTCCACTGACTTCATTGAGTTCTGATTTAAAGCTTAATGACACATTCCAAATTACAGATCCAACTTTTTCAACTATTTCATCCCAACTCTGTTCTTTGGTGCTTCATTTACACTATAAATTCATAGTCATAAAACAAGATATTCTGAAATGTTAGTTCTGCTTATGGTGTTTCATTTTCAATTAAGTCTCTCCTCAATTAGTTTTCCTATGTATCCAATTTAAGGCCTTTGTAAGTAGGAACAAATAAGTATACTATTTTCAAGTGGGTTCACTGCTCTGCATTTGTTTTAATCTTTATGAGCTCCTACAGAAAAGTAACTTAAAATTTCACTCAGTTTAGCTTACCTGAATTCAAGAAGCATTATCTTTCTAATAGCAAACCTAAAAAAAAAAATGTAATCAATCAACATAGAAAAGAACATCTTAGCTGCATAGAAAATGGCTGTTTTTTCCCCTCATTTTGTTATGTAGCGAATCCAGCTTCATATTTAAGTATAAAGACACCATTTCCAATGGTCTTGAAGACATAAACTGCTGAAGGCTGACAGCTTATTCTGGAAAACTATGACTATGTATTTATTCAGTTTGTAACAGTATTGATTCCTCAACAATGGAAATGCAAATTTGATCTGATCCTGCATGGCAATTCTTACATTAATTTCATAAAGTAATTATAATGAAGATTCTCTTCAAAATTCAAACTTGTCCTGAAGAGCTTCAAACTCCTATGGTTACCGCTCTTTTCTATGCACACCTGTAGAAAACAGGGGTTTTTTTCGTCCCTGTCTTCCTCATTTAATATTAAAACTCATTGAAATCAGACTCCCCCTTTATAAACCTGGTCACAAGAACTAGGGAAAAAAGCAAAAGGCTAGCAGCACTATGATTTTAACTGATTTTTTTCTTTTTTCCTTCACATACCTCAGTGGCAAAAAAGGGACCAGACTTCTATAACCATCACAACACAAAAACAATACAAATCACAACATACTAGCAGGTCAAAGAACCAAACAACACTTTGTCCAATCCTCATATTCAAGGAGTATGAGCTCATGAACTTTGTTTTTGTCACATATGGACTTTGAAATAACATAATGACTAAAGTACTGCAACACACTTAAGTCATTCTCATCTGCTTACAACATATTAATGTATTTTAAAGCACTCTGTGAAACATAAGAAATACATATAAAGTTGGAATAGTTGTCTTTAAATGAAAGTGACTAGTGCACTTACTTTGACTTGACAATTTCTTTTGTATATACATCTTCAATAACCTGTGGGTAAGAATAATTCAAAAAAAATTATACTTCATAAAATGCCTGAAAATGCATTAAGATATTTTACGCGCTCAGTGTTACTCTGTATTGGTTACTTTCTGCTTACTGCTATTGATATGTCATACCAAATATGTCCCAGCTCTGGTGGGATCAAAAGCTTCGGACATACATTCTCACAAAGAAAATGAATCAATTTAGGGAGGAAAAAAAAAACACTTAGAAAAAACACTTAGTAATAGAGAATTGATAGGACCTTAATTCAAATTATTTAGAAGAAATTACCTACGTCTCACTGAGAGTTTTATATAAAATTTTATGTATCTTCTGCAATGTACACGCTTTGACATTACATGACACAGACTTGCAATTCAGCTGCTTATGTTCATCCTAGTTCTAACAATCACAGACAAATTCTATCACAAATATTACAAAGAATGAGCAGAGGCTGAAATGGGAGATTAACCCAAATAACAAAGTTAAAAAAAAAAAAAAAAAATTGAAGGCTCCAGCACTACAGAACGCCAACACAAAACCAATCACATAAGGCCAAGTTTTAAACATTAAATACACAGATATCAACCACAACGGTACTGAAGTTGTCCAATCAAAACCCCCTGAAGATTTTAAGAAGCACTGCAGTTCAGTAATCTGCATCTTCAATCCTAAGAATCGTAAGAGTATCCCCATCTCAAACATCTTTTAACTCACAGGTCCCCGGCTAAAATGAACCAAACAAACAGCATGCAAAAGAACTGCACTGCTATAGCACGTTTTCATGACACTGTCAAAAAATACTACAAATAATAACAAACCACCTACAATTAGAGGGTGCTAAGTGACTGTCAACCTCTCAAGCAGTCTTCCATACCCTTATATAAAACAGACATCATCAGAGGCAGCGTGTCAGACAAGGGCTGATCTTCACCCCAGTACAATTCTGACAGAAGTATTTACCTTTGAGTCAAAAGACAGCTTTTTCTTCACATGTGGAGCCCAGTATTTATTTGCTAACTGTACGGAGAAACAAACAAACACAGTAAGTATATACATTTTTAGTTGTAATGACAGAATAGCTCTATAATAGATCCAATCCCCAAATTTTATTTCACTAGCCTCTTGCTTACTCTCAGCTTACAATAACTACAAGTGACAACGCTGTTTTTACAACAGCACTTTCCAACCACTACAGGTTCTATGCCTAAATGCTTTTGAACAGGAGCACAACTCTCCATAAAAGTTCCAGAGGCAGAGACTGCTATTTCATAAATGCTGCTTCTGTTGTTGTTCCACTCCCTCTGGCAAGTCCCTCAGACACACCACGATCTTTCTGGGGCTGCAAAAGGTTCCGTTGCCCTGAGACACCCAACAGGATGTGAAGGCAGCCCATACAGGCCCAGCAGTACCCTGCGGCTATTTGCTGCAGCCGTCACTTCGACACTACTGAGGTGGTGCCAAGAGCTTCCTAGAGATCTGCATCCAGGCTTCTTCATCCTGCAGAGGATGGAAAACAGTACTTCCAGCCCCTCTCCCCAAAAAAGAACAATTTCGTAAAGGCACTTAAAATGTTCAGATACAAGAAGCACTCAGCAGTATTTCACATCACAACAAACTTGATCTATTTTATAGTATTCTTAAAGTTGCCCTAGCCTGAAAATTTCGGGGGCTGTATATTCATTTATATGTAACGAGGGTCTTAGAAAGCCCCCTCCCCCTGAGGGAGACCCTTCCCGAACCCCGCAGGTTCCTCTCAAGCGGGGAGACGGCAGCCGCCAGTCCTGCGACGAGGCCCGGTTCCCGAGGACGGAAGGCAGCCGCCGGCACAGCCCTTCCAAGCCCCCCATCACCCTCCTCCGAACCTGGGTGACGAACTCCGCGTTGATCTGCGACACGGTGGGTGCCACAATCTTCT
>WBMW01003575.1:292810-306831 GCA_013396635.1 Penelope pileata | reverse complement strand
GGGCTAGAGATAGGGCTTCACTCGCAATTAGTATGGCTAGAGATAGGGCTACCCTTGCAGTTATTAGAACTGGGGTTAGGGCTGCACTTTCAGTTATTAGGGGTGGGATTAGGGCTACGCTTGCAGTTATTAAGGCTAGAGATATGGCTGTACTTGCAGTTATTAGGGCTAGAGATAAAGCTAAACTTGAAGTTATTGGGGCTAGATATAGGGCTACACATGCAGTTAAAAGGGCTGGAGATTGGGCTACACTTTCAGTTATTAGGGCTGGGATTAGGGCTACTCTTGCAGTTATTAGGGCTGGGATTAGTGCTACACTTGCAATTATTAGAGCTAGAGATAGGGCTACACTTGCAGTTCTTAGGGCTAGAGATAGGGCTTCACTCGCAATTAGTATGGCTAGAGATAGGGCTACCCTTGCAGTTATTCAGGCTGGGATTCTGGCTTAAAATTGAAGTTGATTAAAAATTGCAGAAAAGGGAATATATTTTTAATGAAATTTATAAATACGGGTGAATAATTGAGATAAAATTAAAAAGAAAAATAGCAAGTGTTAAGTCATTTATGAGTTTGAAATTATTGGGAAATACAAAATTACATTAATATTTGAAAAGTAATGAAATTTGTAAGTCTAAAAATTTAGTTTAAAAATATTATAAAAAAATTATGAACGGTTATCAACAGAAATAAAAGTGAAGGGTAATAATGAATGAAAAGAAAAAAATAATTTCAAAGCAAAATTATAATAATGTGAATTATATTCTAATTTCCAAAAGAAAAATGAAATTAATTTTTGGCAGCCAAAATAAAATATTTGAAAATTCGTTAATCAGGTGAAATATGCTAAAGACACGCACCAGATCTAACAAAATAATGAGAATTTCAGTCAAGAAATGTTTTTTTGAAAAGCATTTTCCATGCTTTTTTTTAACCAAAACTGCCGTTTTTCACTCCAAAATCCTTACTTTGCACACCTGCAGCCTTCATCCGACAAAGACATGCATTATTAAGTCCCCTGGGTTTTGGGAATGGAGTGACAACAAGAGTTGAAAACAATAAAAAACCTGAAAATTTATTCTTTTTCACCACATTTTCGCACCCTTGACAAAAAGCATGCACACTTTGATGCCCTCGTAAGCCCTAGGGCTATCTCTAGCCCTTATAACTGCAAGTGCAGCCCGAACCCCGGCTCTAACAACTGCAAGTGTAGCCCTAACCAAAGCCCTAATAACTGCAAGTGTAGCCCTAACGCCAGCCCTAATAACTCCAAGTGTAGCTCTAACCCCAGCCCTAATAACTGCACTTGTAGCTCTATCCCCAGCCATAATTACTGCAAGTGTAGCCCTATCTCTAGTCCTAATATTTGCAAGTGTAGCCCTACCTCTAGCCCTAATAACTGCAAGTGTAGCCCTACCTCTAGCCCTAATAACTGCAAGTGTAGCCCTATCTCTAGCCCTAATAACTGCAAGTGTAGCCCTATCTCTAGCTCTAACTGCAAGTGTAGCTCTAAGCCCAGCCCTAATAACTTCAGTGTGGCCCAAACCCCAGCCCTAATAACTGCACATGTAGCTCTAACCCCAGCCCTAATAACTACAAGTGTAGCCTGAACTCAAGCCCTAGTACCTGTAAGTGTAGCTCTAACCTCAGCCCTAACAACTGCATGTGTAGCTCCAACCCGAGCCCTAATACCTACCAGTGTAGCTCTAACCCCAGCCCCAATAACTGCAAGCGTAGCTCTAACCCCAGCCCTAATACCAGCAAGTGTAGCTCTAACCCCAGCCCTAATACCAGCAACTGTAGCTCTAACCACAGCCCTACTATCTTCAAGTGTGGCCCAAACCCCAGCCCTAACAACTGCAAGTGTAGCCCTATCCCTAGCCCTAAAAACTGAATGTTTAGCCCTAATCCCAGCCCTAATAATTGCAAGTGTAGCCCTAACCCCAGCCGTTATATCTGCAAGTGTAACCCTAAACCCAACCACAATAGTTGCATGTGTAGCCCTATCTCTAGCCCCAAGAACCGCAAGTGTTACCCTAAACCAGCCCTAATAACTGCAAGTGTAGCCCTATCTCCAGCCCTAATGACTGCAAGTGTAGCCATCGGTTAGAATTAAAGCTGGGTTAGGGTTAGGATTAGGATTAGGGCTATATTTAGGATAAGTGTTTGGATTAGGTCTATGGTTAGGGCTAGATTTAGGGCAAGGGTTAGTGTTAGGGCTACGGTTAGTGTTAGGGCTAAGGTTAGGGTTAGGGTTAGGGCTAGGGTTAGGGTTAGGGTTATTGTTTGGGTCAGGATTAGTGCTAGGGTTAGGGCTAGGGTTAGGGTTAGGGTTATTGTTTGGGTCAGGATTAGTGCTAGGGTTAGGGCTAGGGTTAGGGTTAGGGTTAGAGTTAGGGTTTGGGTTAGAGTTTGGGGTAGGGTTGGGGTTAGGGTTAGGGTAAGTCTTAGGGTTAGGGTTAGGATCGTGGTTAGGGTTATTGTTTGGGTAAGGATTAGTGCTAGGGTTAGGGCTAGGGTTAGGTTTAGGGCTAGGGTTAGGGTTAGGGTTAGAGTTAGGGTTAGGGTTAGGTTTAGGGTCAGGGTTATGGTTAGGGTTATGGCTAGGGTTAGGGTAAGGCATAGGTCTAGAGTTAGGGTTAGGGTTAGGGCTAGGGTTAGGGTTAGGGTTATTGTTTGGGTAAGGATTAGTGCTAGGGTTAAGGCTAGGGTTTGGGTTAGGGTTAGGGTTTAGGGTTAGGGTTAGGCTTAGCTTTAGGGTTAAGGTTAGGCTAGGGTTACAGTTAGGGTTAGGGTACGGGTTAGGGCTAGGGTTAGGTTTAGGGTTAGGGTATGGGTTATTTTAAGGGTTAGGGATAGGGTTAAGCTGAGGTTAAGGTTGGGGTCAGTGTTAGGGTTAAGATTAGGTCTAGGGTTAGGGTTAGGGTTCGGGTCAGGGTAAGGGCTAGGGTTAGGGTTAACGTTAGGATTAGGGTTAGGGTTATGTTAGGGTTAGGGTTAGGGTAAGGGTTCGAGTAAGGGTTAAAGTTAAGGGTTAGCGTTAGGGTTTGGGTTAGCGCTAGGGTTACGGATAGAGCTAGGGTTTCAGGCTAGGGCTAGGGTTAGGGTTACCATTGCAATTATCAGTCACATCACCTCGACGCCCCATCTGCCCCTCAGCGCTGCCTCAGTTCCTCCCCCGGCCCCGCCTGTAGCGAGAGACCCCACCCCCGGGGCTATGTGCCACTGCCCACCGCGCTCAGGGTTCCCCACCCCACCCTCCCCTTTAGGGCGGCGGTCCCTTTAAGAGCGCGCTGCTCCGCCTCGCTGCGTGATGACGTCGCGCAGTGCGTGTGGCGTTCACTTCCGGCCCCCGCGCTGCAGTGACAGGCAGGAGGCAGTGCGCGGCGCGGGCATAGCGGGACCGCCGCCGCCCCGCCGCTGCCATGAACGGCAAAGGTAAGCACCGAGCCGCGCCGGGGGCCCTGCCGCGCCGCCGCGTACCCCTTCCCCGGTGCCACCTCTCCGGGTGTCGCGGCGCCTTTACGGGTCGCGGCCCCTTTAAGGGCTGAGCAGCGGCGCGTGACGACTCGGCCGGGCCGACCCTCAGCGGACCAATGCGAGCGCGGCTTTGGGGGGCGGGAGCCCGGGTTGCCATGGCGACGCTGCTGGGCCGGGCTTTAACCCTGTGTGCGCCGCGAGGGAGGCTTCGCGGTGACGTAGGGGGGGAGCGGAGAGCTGGGGGAGCCCCAGGATGATGTAGGGAATTTCCTCGGGTGACGTAGGGAGAGGCGTCGCTCAGCGCCGAAGGGAGCGCAGTGCGGAGACCNNGGTGAGGGGTCGGTGAGGCCCCCAATGTGTGGGGGGGCAGGAGTGGGGGAACCCCCCCAGTAATGTTGGGGACCCCCTAGGTGCTGTGGGGTGGGGGGCGGTATGGAGTGGAGGAATGGGCTCCCCTTCCGCCCTCCCCAAATACTGGGGGGTGGGCACCTCTGTGTGACATCATGGGGGTGAGTGGGAAGGGGAGGCCCCCCAGGGAGGTAACGGGGATCCTCAATGTGTAGGGGGCAGCTGGAGGGGGCAGCACCCCATCTTTATGGGGGGGTCCCCAGTGGGTACTGGGGGCAATTGGACCCAGGGAACCCCTGAGGCGGTGTAAGAAGTGAGACCCCTCCCCTGGGGAGGACAACGGGGGGGTGGGACATGTGACCCCCACCCCAAAACTCACCGGGGTTGGGGGGGCACCCTCTGCCCCCATGGCACGAGGCTGTGCCCTGCCCCCACCCGTGGGGCAGCACTGGGGTGTGGGGAGGGAGGATCAGGGTATGAACAAAAGGGGCTGGGGGGGCCCCGAGGTGGCCCCAATGCCCCACTTGGGGGTCCCAAACCCTGTGTCACCCCCCCTCCCCCCTCACTGCCCAGGGCACAGCCCGGAACTGTGCGGTTTTGTGGGGTTCCCCTTTTCCCAGGGGCCAGCGAGTGGTTCCTGACCCCAACCCCTTCTCTCCGCAGGGCAGTTCCCCCCGCAGCCGTCCTACCCCGTGCAGAGCTCCGCCACCGCCCCCCCCGTGTTCCCGCAGACCGTGCCCCTGCCGCAGCCCCCGCCCTACACCGACGCTCCTCCCGCGTACTCTGAGGTGGGCAGGGGTCATTTCTCCTGAAACTGAGAGATTGGGGGAAAAAAACCCAACCACCCAACTCTGCGTACGTTTATAGCTGCGTTTCCTCTCTGTCTGGAGGATTTTCTGCTGGGCTCATCGCTGGGCAGCCCCAAATCTCTCCTATGGGGGATGCAGCAAAGTGACAAACCCAAAGGTTTGCACTGAGTTTGGGTGGCAGCTGCAAAGCGTGCCCGTGGGTGTGGGGTGGATTCTTCCTGGGGAAACTGTTCCCAAAAGCGGGGCGAAAACGTCCTTTGGGGATGTGCAAAATGGAACGTTCAGGAAATGCAGCGCGAGGGTGAAAGTCCGTCCCGGGGCTGCGTGGGGCCGTGGGTGTGGGGCTGTGAAGCTCTGACCCGTGGCTCCCTGCAGCTCTACCGGCCCAGCTTCGTGCCCCTGGGTGCTGCCACCGTCCCCACCATGTCGGCAGCGTATCCGGGCGCCTCCGTCTTCCTGCCCGTGGCTCAGTCCCTGGCCGTGGGGCCCATCGGCTCCTCCGTCCCCATGGCGTATTACCCCGTGGGGCCCGTGTACCCCCCCGGCTCCACCGTCCTCGTCGAGGGCGGCTTCGATGCCGGAGCGCGGTTTGGGGCCGGCGGCACCGCCAGCATCCCCGTGAGTACTGACCCGAAATGGCGTGTCCCCATGGGGCGGGGGTGGCTGTGAGCTGAAGGAGGGGCGATTTGGGTGAGGCGTGTGGTGGTGCCCAGAGAGCTGGGGGTGCCCCATCCCTGGAGGTTCTCAGGGCCCTGGGCAGCCTGGGAGGAGTGGGACCAGCCCAAGGCAGGGGTGGGGCTGAGGGGGCTGTAAGGACCCCTCCAACTCAACCATGGTGTGATCCTTTGGTTCTGTGATCTTTAAGGACCCTTCCAACCCAATCTTTAAGGACCCAATCCAACCCAACTGTTCATTTCAACCCAATCATCCTATGGTTCTGGGATCTTTCAGGACCATTCTATGGTTCTATCACCTTTAAGGACCCTTCCAACCCAATCTTTAAGGACCCAATCCAACCCAAGTGTTCAATGGTTCTATGATCCTTAAGGCCCCTTCCAACCCAATCATCCTATGGTTCTATGATCTGTAAGGGCCCTTCCACCCCAGGTCATTGTATCCTTCTATGATCTTCAAGGACNCTGCCCCCCCAACGCCGCGCAGCTGGCCGTCATGCAGGGAGCCAACGTCGTGGTGACGCAACGGAAGGGAAACTTCTTCCTGGGTGGCTCCGACGGCGGCTACACTATCTGGTGAAGAAGGAAGGGGATGGGGGGAGAGGGGGGGCCGCGTTCGTGTGAGGAAAGACATCACATCCCGTCAGCACTTGTCACGGTGTCACCACTTCAGTCCATGTCACCCCGAAGCTGCAGGGCAGGCGCACGGTGGCAGAGCGAAGCGAGCAACCCCCCGCCATCGCCTCTGCTCCGTCGGGGAAGGGGGGGGCACCAAACGCCTGAGCTCAGCGCTGTGCCCCCCCCCTCCCCTTGCACTGGGCTCACACCGCAGCGCTGCCCCTGCGCCCTGAGCCCACACACTGCTCTGGGGGAGGGGGGGACACACGTGGGTGCTCCCTCCCTTCCCAGGACCCACAGACATTGGGGTTTCTCCTCCAGCAAAGCAGAGGTCTTTGCCCCCAGCACTTCTTTCCTCCTGCCCCCCCCGGCAGCACTCGGTGCCCCCCGCTTCCCCCCAGGAAGGTGTGCGGCTGGCACCTACATGGGATTTTTTGTACACACTCCAAGGGATCTTGGATTTCTTTGCACATTAGATCTAATCAAAGCCATGCTTTGGTGCCAGAAACACAATGCAACTCGTGTTGGAACATTTCATTCGATGCTAACTAGGCTTTTAGAGCGATGCTTAATAAACAAACTTTGGTTTTCTTTGCTTTTTTGAACTCAACCCGGTGTCCTGACACCAAAACTCCTTACGGCTGTTGTTCAGACAGAGAGGTTGGGTCACCATCTGCACAAGGGTGTGAGCAACCGTCAATCAGCACGCAAATGAGCTCGATTAGTGGGTTGGTTTATGAATGCATACTTCAAAAATGACTTGGGTAGAATGAAGTCTTATTAGGGTTAAGAAGAATATTTCAGGGATCCTCAATGTTTTGTTCTTTTTTTGTTTGATGAAGAAAATATCAGATTCAAATATATTTTATCTCGAGGTTTCAGTTTAATCTCAATCTGTGTCCTGTATATGTTGTGTTGAACCATGCGACCGACTGTTATGGAAGCTCAGCATTACGTCTCTCTGTATACACTGTGGTGCACTTAACTTGTGGATTTTTTTATACTAAAAAAAAAGAAGTAGAATAAAGACTATTTTGAAAATTTGAATAAAGGAGCAGATTTGCATCAGACCTCCCCTGAAACCCCTCGGCTCCATCGCCAGCCTGAGGGCTGCTGCAGTTGTTTCCTCTTTGCTGCTGTTTGCAAACTTCCTCCTTCAGCTTTGCTGGGCGTGATTTAAAGGAGGAACAGGAGGGGGGGTGGTGCTGCTCAGGGCCCTGCCTGGTTCTGAATGGCAGAAATAGGGGAAGGTGGGGGGGAAAGAGCACCTGGAGCTGTGTTTGGGGGTTTGTGGGCAACACGGGACAACGTGGCTGCCTCTGTGCTGCACAGTCCGTCTGCCCGCTCTGCAGGCGTGCTCAACCTTTGCCTCCAAATTAGCCATGCTAATTACCCCACCGCTCAACCCCAAGCAGAATTNAAGGACCCTTCCAACCCAATCATCCTATGGTTCTATGATCTGTAAGGGCCCTTCCACCCCAGGTCATTGTATCCTTCTATGATCTTCAAGGACCCTTCCAACCCAAGCTGTTCTGTGGTTCTGTGACCTTTCAGGACCCTTCCAACCCAAGCCATGCTGTGATTCCACGAGGACCCCATGGCTGGTGCTCTGCCCTTTTCCCTCTCCTGCCTCTCCCTGTCCCTGGCTGCACTCTCACCCTCATTCCCCACTGCAGTGGGAGGTTTGGGCCCCCCCAGCCCCCCATCACCCGAGGGTCCCATTCCTCAGCTTGGAGCAGCTCCGTGCCCTGCAGCAATCCCNNNCGGTGGCAGAGCGAAGCGAGCAACCCCCCGCCATCGCCTCTGCTCCGTCGGGGAAGGGGGGGGCACCAAACGCCTGAGCTCAGCGCTGTGCCCCCCCCCTCCCCTTGCACTGGGCTCACACCGCAGCGCTGCCCCTGCGCCCTGAGCCCACACACTGCTCTGGGGGAGGGGGGGACACACGTGGGTGCTCCCTCCCTTCCCAGGACCCACAGACATTGGGGTTTCTCCTCCAGCAAAGCAGAGGTCTTTGCCCCCAGCACTTCTTTCCTCCTGCCCCCCCCGGCAGCACTCAGTGCCCCCCGCTTCCCCCCAGGAAGGTGTGCGGCTGGCACCTACATGGGATTTTTTGTACACACTCCAAGGGATCTTGGATTTCTTTGCACATTAGATCTAATCAAAGCCATGCTTTGGTGCCAGAAACACAATGCAACTCGTGTTGGAACATTTCATTCGATGCTAACTAGGCTTTTAGAGCGATGCTTAATAAACAAACTTTGGTTTTCTTTGCTTTTTTGAACTCAACCCGGTGTCCTGACACCAAAACTCCTTACGGCTGTTGTTCAGACAGAGAGGTTGGGTCACCATCTGCACAAGGGTGTGAGCAACCGTCAATCAGCACGCAAATGAGCTCGATTAGTGGGTTGGTTTATGAATGCATACTTCAAAAATGACTTGGGTAGAATGAAGTCTTATTAGGGTTAAGAAGAATATTTCAGGGATCCTCAATGTTTTGTTCTTTTTTTGTTTGATGAAGAAAATATCAGATTCAAATATATTTTATCTCGAGGTTTCAGTTTAATCTCAATCTGTGTCCTGTATATGTTGTGTTGAACCATGCGACCGACTGTTATGGAAGCTCAGCATTACGTCTCTCTGTATACACTGTGGTGCACTTAACTTGTGGATTTTTTTATACTAAAAAAAAAAAAGTAGAATAAAGACTATTTTGAAAATTTGAATAAAGGAGCAGATTTGCATCAGACCTCCCCTGAAACCCCTCGGCTCCATCGCCAGCCTGAGGGCTGCTGCAGTTGTTTCCTCTTTGCTGCTGTTTGCAAACTTCCTCCTTCAGCTTTGCTGGGCGTGATTTAAAGGAGGAACAGGAGGGGGGGGTGGTGCTGCTCAGGGCCCCGCCTGGTTCTGAATGGCAGAAATAGGGGAAGGTGGGGGGGAAAGAGCACCTGGAGCTGTGTTTGGGGGTTTGTGGGCAACACGGGACAACGTGGCTGCCTCTGTGCTGCACAGTCCGTCTGCCCGCTCTGCAGGCGTGCTCAACCTTTGCCTCCAAATTAGCCATGCTAATTACCCCACCGCTCAACCCCAAGCAGAATTGCTTAATTGCTCAGCAAGATAAGGAAAAACAACAGCAATTCTTCAAGCATTTGTCACTGGGCTGTATTAGAGGGCACCAAAGGGAGGAGATGGGGTGGGTACGGAGCGCAGCCGGGGCCGGAGCCGTGGGCAGGCAACGACATGCCTCATCCTTACCTTCCTATGGTTTACTTAATAAATTACAGTGAAAAAAAAAAAAAAAAAAAAGGCTTCCAGATCCCAGACTGAGAGGTTGAGGCAACATGGCATCAGCCCTGAGTGCAAGAGAGGGGCGAGCGCTGGGCCGGGGGCCTATATGAAATATTCTTCTTTCTCCTTGGATGGAGCATCCTCCATCTGCACGGCCTCGTCCGTCTCTGCCGCCGGCTGCTCGTAGGTGAGGTAGGTGCCCTTGTTTCTGTACAGGTAGATGATGATCACCACCAGGACTGTCAGCAGCGTGATGAACACCAGGGTGATGACGACTGCCGGGGAAAAGGAGAGGAGCAGGGGTCAGCCCCGCACGCTGCTCGTGGAGCTGCAGCGGGCGGTGAGCAGCCCCTACCTGCGATGACGGCCGTGTTGGCTTCTTCGTGGAGAGGTGAGGTGTCAGCCTTCTTCAGCCCCGGCGTTGTCAGCTCTTCTGGGTGGGTACAGAATCATTGAAAAGGTTGGAAAAGACCTCTAAGATCACCAAGTCCAACTGCCAACCCGTCCCCATGTCCGCTCAAAGAATCACTAAGGTTGGAAAAGACCTCCAAGATCATCAAGTCCAATGGTTAACTCATCACCACCGTGCCCTCTCATAGAATCAAAGAATCATTAAGGTTGGACAAGATCAAGGACCTCCAAGATCATTAAGTCCAACCATCGACCCATCCCCACCATGCCCAGTCATAGAATCGTAGAGTCATTAAAGTTGGACAAGACCTCCAAGGTCATCAAATCCAACAGTCAACCCATCTCCAACACATCCACGTACAGAATCATTAAAGTTGGACAAGACCTCCGAGATAATCCAGTCCAACCGCCAACCCATCACCACCATGCTCACCCCTAAAATCATAGAGTCATTAAGGCTGGACAAGACCTCCAAAATCACCAAGTCCAACATCAACCCATCGCCACCGTGCCCACAGAATAGGGGCTGTAGGGAAGGGGGAGAGGAACGTGGGAGCGGGGTTGGTGCTGAGCAGCTCTGAGCCGCACTCACTTGGGTTTTGTGGCACAAATGCCCCAGCGAAGGTGTCCCGGGGTCTTACCTGGGGCGAGCGTGGGCAGAGCTCCCTCCATGGCATCGGTCCAGGCGAGGGCTGGCTCTGGGCTCCTTCACAACTACAGAGAGAAGGAAGAAAAGCAATGAGTGCATGGGGCGGGGGACAGCGGAGGAACGCTCGGTGCAGTGGAGCGGAGCAGCCTGGGGAGGAGTTGGCATCCTGGGCTGCACGTGGGGGAAAACTGCTGCACGTTTTGCAATTTGCTCTCCAAGCTGAAGTTTTGTAGAGTCAAATTGCCTTCACCCCTAAATCCTTGCAGATCCTTGCAAATCCAACACACGGAGCTGCTGCAGCCCTGACACTTCCCCTGGAAAGCTCCCTCCCAAGCTACCAACCCCAACCCCAACAACAACCTCTGCAGCCCCCAACATAAGATGCTGCTGCTGCTGCTGCAGGCCCGGGGCAATGGCTCCTGCACCCGGGCACAAGTGACTCAGCGGCTCTGCAGAGAGGCACCGCTAGATGTCAGGAGCAAATAAATTTCCAAAAAAAGAAAAAAAAAAAGGGAGCAAATTGAAGAGCAGGAGCAAGCCGAGCGGTCATTGCATCGTGATGCCGACGTGGGCTTTGCAAATCACGCAGCCCTTCCAGCAGCGGTCCTGCCCTGCTCGTCCCGACGTGCTCTGGTGACTCAAAGCTTGCTCAGCCTGCTGCTCACCGAGCAGCCCTCACGCAGCATTTTGCATCCCCCTGCTCGCAGGGTGCAGCTGTTGGGGCTCAACGAAGCTGCAAGAATTCAGCTCAGCCCCTTCCCAGCTGCCTCCATGCACCGTGCCCACCCCGCTCCCAGCAGCCAGGGGGTGGGACCCAGTTGTACCACGATCCCCTCTGAGCCCGACAGCCTCACCCCAGGCTGCAGCGAGGTGCCGACCCATCCGGATGGCGAAAAACCAGTTTGTGGAGTGCGCTGCAGCCAGTCCCACTGGCACCGAGCGGGCGTTGCACCCGGGTGCAGCGAAGTGGGACAAAGTTACAAAGCTGAGTGCAGAAACTCGCATTGCTTCAGAGCTGGGAATTTTGCTTTAAGGCTGAGAAATTTGCTTTAAGGCTGCGAAAACTGCTTTAAAGCTGTGCCGACGTCTGGGTGGAGGGAGCTGGGGCGGAGCCTGCCCTGCATGGGCGCAGCCTTTAAGCTCTCGGTTTCCTCACCATGGAGCAGCAGCACCAGCATGGGCTGCTCCAGGGCAATGGCTGCGTGGTATTTCTTTAAGACCCTGAGGTTGGGACTGCAGGGAAAAGAGGGAAAAGGCACTGCTGGTTGGAAAGGGTTGAAGAGAGGGGCACTGGGAGGCGTTTGGGTGAAGTTTTGTTTCTGTATGAGCACGGCGTTGCTCCTTGGTCCCTGTAAACCTCACCAGAACCATAAACACGAACCAACCCATGTGCACTTGGCCCCATTTCAGCAAGAATTCAGCGCTGGGAATGGCCTCCAGCAGGAAAACCTCTGCTGCTCAGCCCTCCGTGGTGGCACGGCCCCAGTGCGCTGGATCCTGAACCTCCACGAGCCCTTAAAGCAGGAATTGCAAAAAGCCAACAAACCCACCAAAAATCCAGCCCCAATCTTCCTCGTTCCTGCGTGCTGTCCAAGTTGCTCAAGAGCAATTCCCACAGTGGAGCTCCCGAAAAGCTCAGTGCAGGGGGTGCTCAGCAGCACCCCAATCCCAGCCCCAGAGGATGGGGAACACAACCCCATGTTCTGCTTGGTCTCATGGGGCTGCACTCAGGGAAAGGGGTTTCTTCCTCTCCCGAGGCCCTGAGCTCAGCGTTTGCTCTGTTTTCTGCTGATTTAAGCTCAATTTATGCTCATCCAGTGGTGAGGCTGTTCTGCTTCCTGCTCTCAGCTGACATTCAGCAGCCCAGCACCCGCAGGGCAGTTGTTCGTGGGGCTGCAGCCCCTTGCACTGAAGCTGAGCAGCTTTCAGCAGCTCCGCGGAGCAGCCCCGGGTTCAGCACCGCGTGCGTCGCTGCACGCCCTTCGCTGTGCACACCCACGCGTGCACAGAACTCTGTGCAAAACTTCATGCACAACACATCTTGCACAAAACACCGCACACAATCCCCCCTGCATAACACCCCACGCACAAAACACTGCACACAACACCCCACGCCCAATAATCCATGTGCAACACCCCACGCACAACACTCCGTGAGCACCCTGTGCACAACACCCCACGCACAACACCATGCACGCAACTCCCCCCCCCCCACACCCCCCGCACAACACCCCCCCCCCCCCCCCCCCCCCCCCCCCCCCCCCCCCCCCCCNCACATCCCTCCCCCTCCCCCCGTACCTGTGCCCGCCGCTCCCGGCTGCCGGCACCATGTGCGCTCCGCTCCCGAAGCCTCGCCCAAGCCCAGGCGTTTCCCCTTCCTGCCTCACCTTTCCAGTTCCACTGCCCCGATGATAAAGCTGCAGTTCCTCCCCACTTTAACCCCTTGCTAGCGAGGGCGAGGGGATCATGCAGCAGCCCGGCCCGTAGCGATGCGAGCGCTCTGCGTGCGCGGCGATGCTCACGGGTTGCACAAGGCTGGGCGAGCAGGGATTTGTTGCGTTACGCAGCATTTCTAAGCAAATTCGGGCTCTTTTTTTTTTTTCTTTTTTTTGCATGGCAGCAAATTTTGGGGAGAGCTGCAGCCAGGCCAGCGTGAAGCAACCACCCCGACGCCTTCCTCGTTGAGTCACCGCAAACCGAGGGAAAACAAGCACAAATCCCACGTGGCCGCGGCCACAAACGCCAGTTCTGCATAAACCCAAATGCTTCTGCAGCACTGGGGCGAGGGTGCATGGGATGCAGCGTTGCAAACCCACAGATGTGGCTCTCAGGATGGAGATGAGGCGCCAGCGTTCAGCCCTCGCTCCATGTTCTGGAAAATCCGACCTCCTCTCTGTGTGCCCAGGCACCGGTGCTGCCCTCTGCCTTTATTTCAGCCACGATGGGGTTGTAAAGCACATTCTGGTTACACAGAGTTATCTGCAGGCAGCCCCATAGCATCCTGCTCCCCCCTCGCCCTCCCGCACCAATACGGGGGTGGGGGTCACAGAGGGGTGAGAGATTCGCTGGGGTCCTGGGGGGAGTCCTCGCTTGCGTCCTGCTCCGTTGTCCCGGGTGTGCCATGCTCCTGTGACGCTGCATCCAGCCCCACCTGTGGGCAGAGCAGCGCTGCACCACGCTGAGGTTCAGCCCTGGACACCCCCATCCCCACATCCTTGCACCAGGATCGGGTTCATCACCAGATCCCCTCCATCCCCCCCCGCCTTCCACACGTCCTTGCACCATGCTGGGGCTCATCCTTGGACCCCTCCATCCCTATATGCTTGCACCAGATTGGGGCTCTCCCTGGAACCCCCCAACTGCCCCCACATCCTTGTGCCAGGTGGGGGCTCCTCCCTGGACCCCCCCATTCCCACATCCTTGCTCCAGGCTGGGGTTCATCCCCAGAGCCCCCATCCCCATATCCTTGCACCAGGTGGGGACTCATCCCTGGACCCGCCCCCCATTCCCAGCCCTACGTCCTTGCACCAAGCTGGGGTTCATTCCCAGACTCTCCCATCCCCTCATCTGTTCACTAGGACAGGGTTTATCCCTGGACCCCCTCATCCCTACACCCTTCAACCATGCTGGGGTTCATCCCCAGACCCCCTGTCCCCATACCCTTGCACCATGCTGGGCCTCATCCCTGGACCCCCCCATCCCCACATTCCCTCTATGGGACCAGCACTGCTGGGAAATGCTTCCTGGGCT
>WBMW01003575.1:279477-290429 GCA_013396635.1 Penelope pileata | reverse complement strand
ATGCTTTGCCATGCTGTGTCATGCTGTGCCGTGCCATGCTGTGCTATGCTTTGCCATGCTGTGTCATGCTGTGTTGTGCCATGCTGCGCTATGCCATGCCATGCTTTGCCATGCTGTGCCATGCCATGCTGTGCCATGCTGTGCTGTGCCATGCCCTGCTGTGCTATGCCATGCTGTGTCATGCTGTGTCATGCTGTGCCATGCCCTGCTGCGCTATGCCATGCTGTGCTATGCCATGCCATGCTGTGTCATGCTGTGCCGTGCCCTGCTGTGCTATGCCATGCCATGCTTTGCCGTGCTGTGTCATGCTATGCCATGCCATGCTTTGCCATGCTGTGTCATGCTGTGCCGTGCCATGCTGTGTCATGCTGTGCTGTGCCATGCCATGCTATACAATGCTGCACCATTCCATGCTATGCCATGCCATGCCACACTACATCCAAGCCATGTTGTCCTGTGTCACGCTGAGCCATACCATGCCATACCATGCCACACTGTGCCGTAACAAGCCCTACCATACCATGCTGTGCCATGCCATAACAAGCCCTACCATACCATATTGTGCTGTGTTGTGCCATGCCATACCAGACCATGCCATGTCATACCATTCCATGCCATACTATGCTGTGCCATACCATGCCATGCTGTGCCATGCCATACCATGCCTTGCCATGCCGTACCATCCTGTTCCGTGCCATACTATGCCATACCACACCAATGCTGTGCCATCGCATGCTGTGTACCTTGATGTCCCCGAACTGTGCCAGGTAGTTCTCCATCAGCCGCAGCGCCTGGTCGGCCAGCTTCGCCTCGTAGTCATCCCAGAGGAGGTCGTTGCTCTGTGGGAGGGGAGGGGATGGGGATGCGCGGACGTGCTGGGCTGCGTCCCCAAGGACACAGCTCCATGACCCCGACCCACAGGGGACAGTGGGGGCTCACGTCTGCGATGGCCTTCAGCTCGGCGTGGCCGTCCCACTCCGTGCTGTAAATCTCCTGCAGCGTTTCGGCCACTTTGCGGGAGCTCTCATGCATCACTGCGGTGATGTAAAAATTCAGAGTGTGTTGCAAATTTGGGGTGCGTGGTGAGAAAATGCAGCAGGGCTCAGCCCCCCAGGCTTCACCGTGCTGCTTGCTGCACTTCCCAGGGATGGGCGTGCGAGGGGGGGCACTGCACCATACCTTTCACTGCGCTGACAAAAGCCTTGAGGTCTTTGTAGAGTTTGTTGCCTTCATTCTGCAAAGAAAATGTATTGGGGGTGGGGGGAAGGTCAGAGCCCCTTGGGTGATGGCAATGTCCTCGAGCCCACTGGGAATGTGGGGCACATGGGGCACTGTGGGGCATGGGGGTGGCATGGGGATGGCATGGGGTGGAACAGGGATGGGATGGGAATGGGGATGGAACAAGGATGGGATGGCGATTGGAGTGGAATGGCATGGGGATGGCACGGCATGGGGATGGCACTGGGATGACATGAGGATGGAACAGGGTTGGCATTGGGATGGAACAGGAGTGGGAAGGGGATGGCATTGGGATGACATGAGGATGGAAGAAGGATGACATGAGGATGGAACAGGAATGGAATGGGAATGGTATGGGAATGACATGAAGATGGCATTGGGATGGAGCAGGGATGGCGTTGGGGATGACTTGCAGATGGCATGGGGAGTACTTGGGGTCCCCCTGCCCCCCCTGTCCTCTCTGCTGCCCGGTGCAACCTGCTGCAGCTGGAAGTTGTAGGCACTTTGTTCAAACTGCTCATCCTTGGTCTCAACGGTTTTGCCCAGCTTCTGCAGAACCTGGGATGGACAGAGGGGAGCACATTGGCATGGAGCATGGCAAGCTCTGCTGGGAGATCCCCGAGGGGTGCCCAGGACCTGATGGCCCCAGCATGGAGCCCACCTAAGCTGGGCTTCACCCAAAGGATGCCAAACCTCTTCACATCCCTCTGTGCTCTTTATTTTTAGGGGAAAACTGCGGCTTTTGGGGAACCAAACCAACACGCTGTGTCCCCACCACCTTAATTTTGCAACCATACAGACGTGGCCTCATGCACCCCTCAGCTCCCCTGCACATGAATGTGGGTGCAGGCAGAGCCCTGGATGCTGCCCCAATGGGAATTGGTGACACCGCTGCGAGGAGGAAGAGGAGGAGGAGGAGGAGCTGCGGGCAAAGGCCACCCGCAGCGTCCCCACCACAGGAGCACGGAAGCGTGTCCCGGGCTGATAGGGCCATGGAAGAGCTGAATTTAGCCCTGAGCCCCAACAAGGAACTGCGGGAGCTGCTCCTTGCATTTCTGTGGATGAAATGCCCCAAACCAGCGCCAAATCGCCCCGTTTCAGCCCGCTTCCGCAGCCCTTCCCCCTGCTTCCTGCCATGGGCTACGTAGGTGCTGCAGGGCCATCCTGGCACCAGGTCCCCCCTGGCACCAGGGGACATGGGGACAGTCCCAGCCCAAGGGAACCCGTGCCAGCAGTACCCTCCTGCCCCATGGCCTGCACCGGAAGCTGTTTTTGGGGGGAAAAGTCTTGTTTTTTGAGGCTACTGAAAGCAGTTTTGAGGCCTTTGAAGAGGGGTTTGCAAACCCAAAGCCCTGCAGCAAGGGTGGAGCCAGCCCAGAGGTACCCAAATGAACGCTCCGTGAGCACCCATGGGTGCAGAGCGGTGCCTGGTGAGTGCAGCCCCTTGGTGCCACCCTGTCCTCACCTTGCAAAAATTCAACCAAAATAAAATAAAATAAAATAAAATAAAATAAAATAAAATAAAATAAAGGCTGGCGAGGCCATGCCCTACCTTCTCCTGTGCCCGGCTGAAGTGCTTCTGGACCTGCTTGGCGAAGAGCCCGGCCCCGCCGCTCTTGCCCTCTGCCATGGCTGCAGCCGCCTGCACGGTTTCTGCTTTCAGCATCAGTTTGTGGTTTGGTGTTTGCTGCGGAAGTTCGCAACGAGGCATCCGCTGAGCACCCAGGCACTCCCCACCGCCCCGAAAAACCCAACCATGAGGGTGGGACGAGGCGGGGAAGCACGAGCACGGCCGAGCGATGATAATTCCCGCACGCGTTTCTGTTTTGGGTTTCAATTTTGCTTTTGGAGTCACTTCTGCAATTTTTTGCTGTTTTTTCCCACCCCACGCTGGGGTGGGGAGCAGCGTGCAGCACAGTCAGCCCTGCTCCAATTTGGGAAGCGTGGATGGGTGTTGACCCCACAGCCCCGGGCGAGGTGTTAACAGACACCAGATCCATCCCCTCTCATTGCCAATGAATTAGTTTTGGAAGACAAACAGAGCTCAGGGACAAAGAGAAATCTGGCCCTGTCCCATTGCTCCTTGGGAGCACCATTTCTCCTTTTTGTTTTTTTACCCAAAGATATTTTGGCTGCCCATGGCTGGTTGCTTTTTTGCTGCAGATCTTTTCCAAGAAGAGGGACTTGGCCAAAGGGAGCGTGGCCTAAGGGAGCATGGCCAAAGGGACGCTCCGAACAATGAGGTTGGAGGATTGCATGGATGCAGGCAAAAGGATTGGGGCAAAGTATCCCCAGCCGTGCTGGGAAGAGACAACAGCCAGCACACCCTCACTGAAGGACCGACTTTATTGATGCCGACTTTGAGAATTAAATGCCCCCAGCTGAAATGCTCCACGTCCATGGCCACGGCTGGGGCTCTCCAGCTGCTGCTGATTTGTTCTAGGAGATCACCTGGAAGGAGGACAAAGGCCGTGGGTGTAACCACACAAATCCACTTTGCTCCTGTTGACTGGCCAGAACAGCCCCTTGGGTGCTCCACACCCCACTGCCCACTCCACTGTGCCGGCAGCAGTGTGATATGCGTTGAGTTTGCAAGTGCCCTGCTGGGCTGCACCTCCTCCAGGGCTTGGCCAGCACAATCCACCCCACATCCCACTCCCCACTTTGGCTGCTGATTTTTGCTTTCAGCAGCTGGCTGGCAGGCTCATTTTGGGGCCAGATACAGCAGAACGAGCCAACAGCCCACCATGGTGGAGAACCCATGCAAAGACCTCATGCATGACCCCACTGGAAAAACCAACCCCTTCCACCCCGTTGTCTTACGCTGTTTATCCAGGAGATGTAGGCGGAGACGCGTGTGAAGACGGTGGGCTTGCGCAGCGTGTTGCAGCCCAAGCTGGAGACGAAGCTGGTGACGCCGTGCACCTGGTACTGCCCGTTCACCGCACAGTGCAGGGGGCCGCCCGAATCGCCCTGCAGGAGCAGGACCCGTCAGCACAGGGCTGCTAACGGGGTCAGGTGACAGCGGGGTGACAGCGAGGTGACGAGGCCGTACCTGGCAGCCGGAGCGCACACCATCCCCGCCGGCACAGACCATGGTGTTCTTGACAGTGGAGCCCCAGTAGGAGAAGCTGGAG
The DNA here is from genome assembly GCA_013396635.1 of Penelope pileata. NCBI lineage: Eukaryota > Metazoa > Chordata > Aves > Galliformes > Cracidae > Penelope > Penelope pileata. Next base: position 286,053 of record WBMW01003575.1, on the reverse strand, counting down.
CAGGTCTGGTAGTCCACGACGGGCAGGTACGCCTGCAGCAGCACGCTCGACAGCTGCCCGTTGGCTGCAAGAGAGCGAGCGCCCATTAAAACCCATAAATCCCGTAAAACACCCCCAAAATACTTGTACGACAGCATCCAACCCTAGGCATCCCATAGAACATCCAAGATATTTGCATGACCACATCCATCCCCATGCTTGACACCTTGTGGGACCTCAAGCCACTTCCAAAAATGATTAACCAACCTCCTCCATTTTCCCATGTTTTTAGGGGATCTTGGCGAGCCCCATAAAAACCCCCAATGTATTTGCACGACCCCATCCAACCTTGAGCATCTTCATGCTTTGCAGGACCTTAACCAGCTTCAAAAACTGATTAATCTCTGCTGTTTTCCCATGTTTTTAGGGGATTTTGGTGAGGCCTGTAAAATATTTGCATGACCGCATCTGAACTTGAGTATCTCCATGCCTTACAGGACCTCAACCAGCTTTCAAAACTGTTCAACTTCTCCCATTTTCCCCCATGTTATTAGTGGATTTGGGCAATGCCCATAAAACCCCAGAAAATATTTGCACGACCCCATCCAACCTTGAGCATCTCCATGCCTTGTAGGACCTCAACCAGCTTCCGAAACCGATTAACCTCCCCCATTATTTTCCTGTGTTTTTCGGGGACTTTGGGACGGGTGGGCCCCGCGGTGCCCTGTCCCATGTCGGTGGCACTCACTGCGGGTCAGTCCCCAGCCGGTGATGTAGCAGGGGTAGTTGTTGGACAGCACCGTGCCCGCGCTGGGCAGCACCGCCAGCTGCACGTAGCTGTTGAGCGTGGCTGAGCCGGACAGGCGGAGCAGCGCGATGTCGTAGCTGCGGGGAGGATGCAAAGGGCATGCAGAGGTGGGGCCACGAGGGGAGCGTAGAAAAACCCCATTCCCAGGAGTGAACCCCCCAAAATCCCCATCCCTGGCTGCGTTACCCCGCGGCCACGTTGTTGCTGTTCCAGTAGGGGTGGATGTGCTTGCTGCTGACGCTGAAGATCTGCTCGGAGCCCTCGGTCTTCTGGATGTTGTGGTCACCAGCGACAACACGGAAGCTCAGGTTACTGCCGGGAAGGAAAAAAGCACAGAATTGAGACCCGAATTATTGTTGTTTCAAGAGTTAATACAACGAGAGTAAGTAAGTGACTTGACTTTGATAAACAAAATTGATAGATAATACTCGAATCACGTTTTTCAGTCTGTTTTTCATATATACATTCATGTTTTCTCTGCACGTGCTATAGAAACTCATAATTCTTCATCGATGCCATGTGCACAGTAATATAAATAAGCAGTCTGAAATTTAAAAAGCAAACAACCCCTAAAACCCAGCCCAAATATTGACCGTACCCTTATAATCCAGCATGTAGAGCAGTTACCAAAGGAACAGAAGACCACCACACCGGCTATTAATAGATGTGGGAAATCGCCTGACTTTTTAGCTCTGTAAGTTTGTCTAATTTTATAATTTCTCTAAGTGATAAATTGATAATATCCTCCCTTTTAAACCACCTTCCTGAGGTTTCCATGATGTTTTCATGGTTTCCATGATCTAGTGGGTGGCATCCCTGCCAACAGGCTTTAAGATGTCTTTAGATGGGCTTGAAGGACCCTTAGAACCCAAGCCGTTCTACAATTCTATGGTTCTATGATCTTTAAGGACCTTTCCAATACAAGTCATTCTACGATTCTGTGGTGAAGAGTCATCCACACAAGGAAGAGGTGCTCCCAAGGATTGTTCTTAATGTAAGGATCAGCAAAGATCTCCAACCCTTAACAGAAAGATCAGCAAGGGCTCCCACTCTTTAGGCAGGGACAGCTGAAATTCTTCCTTTTTTTTGGGTGGAAAGTGGCATTTTCAAGGGACAGTGGGGTCCCTGTGCCCGCTCACCTGTCCACGCAGTGAGCCGCTGTCAGCACCCAGTTCTGCTTGATGAGGGACCCTCCGCAGGTGTGATGCCAGCTGCCACTGGAGTAATACTGGAGGGAGATCTGGGGGGAGACATGGGGGTTGGTGAGATGCTGGGATGGGAGCCCCAAGGAGATGGGAGCCCCAAGGGGATGGGAGTCCTGAGGGGATGAAGACCCAAAGAGAGAGGAGCCCCAAGGGGACAGAAGCCCCCTTGGGTTCACCATCGGTCCCCAACCTGACTCACCTGTGAGGGCCAGGCGTGCGAGCTCGCCTCGGTGCCACCAACCACACGCTGCGCTCCATCTGGAATTGGCTCTGCATAGCATCCTGCGGGCAAGGGGACAGTGACAGCTGAGCACCCACCACTCCCCAAATCAGCAGCTCAGTCCCGACAAAGGTTCGTCAGCTGCTAACGAGCCCTCGGCGCTGGGACTCACCGCAGAGAGCGAGGGCAGCGAGGAGCACGAGCTGCAGCATGGTGGCGACAGTGGGGCTGAGCCTTCGCCCGGCATCGGCTTTATAGGGAATGGAGAAGGAGGGATGGGAAGAGAGCACCTGGCCCAGAGCTATCGAGCAGCCTTGGTCCCTTTTCCAAAACACGCTTGGCCATGAAGCCAGGGGCTAAAAGTGCCCTAAATGCAAACAACAAACATGAAATATGGTTTTTTGGCCCCATTTTACACAACAGAGGCAGGATGCGTTCACCTGGCTCCTACCATCACCATTGGGTTTCCCGATGGATGCCTCTGAGCATTTTTCAAGGCCTTTGACACAGTCCCTCACAACATCCTTCTCTCCAAACTGGAAGGATACAGATTGGATGGGTGGACTGTTCGATGGATGAGGAATGGCTGCAGGGTCAAACCCACAGAGCGGTGGTGAATGGCTCAGTGTCTGGATGGAGATCGGTGACGAGTGGGGTCCCTCAGGGGTCAGTGCTGGGACTGATGCTCTTCAATATCTTCATCAGTGACATTGGCAGTGAGATTGAGTGCACACCCAGCAAGTTTGCAGATGACACCAAGCTGTGTGGTGTAGCTGACACGCCTGAGGGACACGATGCCATCCAGAGAGGCCTGGACAGGCTCCAGCAGCGGGCACAGCAGAACCTCATGAGGTTCAACAAATCCAAGTGCAAGATCTGCACCTGGGCCGTGGTAACCCCTGCTGTCAACACAAGCTGGGGGATGAAAGGACAGAGCACAGCCCTGCCGAAAAGGACTTGGGGGTACTGGTGGGTGGCCGCTGGGCAGGAGCCAGCCATGTGCCCCCGCAGCTCACAGAGCCAACAGAGCTCTGGGCTGCACCAACAGCAGCGTGGGCAGCAGGGCAGGGAGGGGATCTGCCCCTCTGCTCTGTGCTGAGACCTCACCTGGAGCCCTGCGTCCAGAGGTGGAGTCCTCAGCACAGGAGGGACACGGAGCTGCTGGAGCGCATCCAGAGGAGGCCACAAAAATGGTGCAGGGGATGGAACAGCTCCGCTGTGAGGACAGGCTGAGAGCTGGGGCTGTGCAGCCTGGAGGGGAGGAGGCTCTGAGGTGACCTGATAGCTGCCTATCGATATCTGAAGGGGAGCGTTAAGAAAGAGGGGGACAGACTCTTTAGCAGGGTCTGTGGGGACAGGACAAGGGGGAATGGCTTCAAACTGAAAGAGAGGAAATTTAGGTTAGATTTAAGGAAATAGTTTTTTACAGTAAGGGTGGTGAAGCACTGGCACAGGTTGCCCAGAGAGGTGGTGGAAGCCCCATCCCTGGAGACATTCCAGGTCAGGCTGGACCAGGCTCTGAGCACCCTGATGGAGCTGTAGGTGTCCCTGTGCATTGCAGGGCAGTTGGACTGGATGACCTTTAAAGGTCCTTTCCAACTCTAAGGATTCTGTGATTCTACGATTTTACCCAGTGTGACGACAGCACCTCGGGTGAGAAAATGGAGAGCAATGCCATGCAAGACCCTGTTTGGCTTCAGTTTAACAAAAACCTGGCCTTTAGCAAAGAAGAAAGAGAAAATCCACCATATATATACACATTTCCTCTTAAAAAGAAATGGGAAAATAAATGGTCTGGGGTGCTTTGGCAATGGCATGCTGCTCGCAGGGCATCCTCCATGGGATGGAAAAAGCACTGGAAAACAGCACTGGGGATGGTACAGGGCACACATCCCTGATTCAATAGACTTAAGAAAAAAAAAAGAGAAAGAAAAAAAGGCACCTGCTGCGTTTCTGCTCTTATCTCTACGGAAAATGTGAGATTTCAATAGGAAAATTGTAATCACTTACTTTTATCAGAAGGGAACACACAGCAAAGCCTCAGCTCCAGCACAGTCCCAACCCTCTCCCACCCGCAGCACCCTGAGCCCCCAAATCCAACACTTTATTGCAAAAAGGTGGCTTTAAACGGACATTTGGGCTGCAGAATCCTGAAGGGGAATTCCAGGGAGCTGAACTCAGAGCAGGGCTGGGGGCACAGAGGCAGTTTTGGGGCAGCCCGGAGCGTTTTGGGGGTGGAGGAAGCACAGGTGGAGATGAAGTGTCCGTAAAATAAATCATCTCTTTATTTTAAGTCATGTACCCAAAAGTGGGTTCTCCCCATCCACTTCCAGAAGGGATTTTTCCCCCACTGTCAATGAAATGGAAACAAAATAGGGGCAGAGGGAGCAGGAGGGAGCCATGTTCGTGTGCCCGCGATGGGCAGAGCCCCAGTGCAATGCCCGGGGGCACACGCGAGCATCCCCCATCCCTGCTCCTTCCTCCTGCTCAGCACGAGGACCACAGAACCGCTCCAAGAAACAACGATCACAAAATAATAATTAAAAAAAATAATAAGCCTCTAACATCCCCTCCCTCCCCCCCAAACCAAGCCTGGGATTTAAGGCAGGCGGCCCCCAAGTGCCACTCAATGTCTCTCTCCTCTCCCAGGAGCGGGGATGTCCGATGCCGGCGTGGGGCTGGGTCCCAGCAGCCGCCCCACACATCCCCGCTCCCCTCCATCAGGGCTGAGTCCCCCATCCGTCCCCTCTGCGGGTGCAGAGCTGTGTCAGTGCCCTCCCTGCTGCAGGGGGGTCCCATGACAGCTTCTTGAATGCCCCCTCTTTGATGAGTCCAGCACTGTCCTCCTGCATCCCGGCACCAAAACGCAGTGCTGGGCTCCTCCAGGACCCCTTTCAGGCTCCTCGTGTTATGGCCCCAACTCTTTGGGGTTTACAAGAGGCACAGGGCTGAGTTCAAGGCCAGACGTGAAATGCAGCATATTTAAGGCTTTGCTTCTTTTAAATAAAAAATAAAAATAAAAAAAGGGGGGGGGGGAACATTTGGATGCTGGTTTCTGGAGTGTGGCTGGGCTCGGCTTGCTGCTTTAGGTGAAGGACCACAGCTGGTGGGGGTCCGAGGGGTCGCAGGGGGCCATGGCCGGGTGCTTGCCCCGTGCTGTCAGACATGTGCGGGATGCTGGGTTTCTGATCAGGCGATTCTGGAGGGTGACAGAGACAGAGCCTAGCTCAGCTCGGCCCTAAGGACGTGAGCCAGGGATACAGCACTGAGCATGCAGCATGGAGATGCAGATCTGGGCACACGGTGCAGGGATGCTCCAACTGCATGATGCGTGGATGCATCAAGTGCACAGCGCAGGGGATGCAGCACCAAGCTCAATGCACCATGCAAGGATGCAACAAGTGAATGGTGCAGGGGTGCATCATCGAGTGCAATGTACCATGTGGGGATGCACCACCAAGCATGCAATGCAGGGATGCATCAAGTGCACAGCAAGGGGGTAGAGAGATGCATCCCTGCACCATGCACTTGATGTAACAAGTGCACAGACCAGGGATGCAGCACCAAGCACATGGTGTGGGGATGCAGCAAGTGTACAGCACAGAGATGCAGCACTGAGTGCACATTGCAGGGGTACATCAAGTGCACAGCAAGGGGACGTAACACTGAGCGCAATACACTATGTGGGGATGCAGCACTGAAGGTGCAGTGCAGGGATGCATCAGGTGCACGGTGCAGGGATGCAGCAATGAGTGCACGGTGTGGGGATGCATCAAGTACACAGTGAGGGGATGCAGCACCCAGCACACAGCGTGGAAATGCAGCACTGAGCACAATGCACCACATGGGGATGCATCACTGAGTGTGCAGTACAGGGATGCATGGAGTGCATGGTGCAAGGGTACAGCAAGTGCACAGCAAAGGGATGCAGCACCAAGTGCACGGTGCAGGGATGCTCTGAGTGCATGGTGTGGGGATGCAGCACTGAGCAGATAGTGCGGGGATGCATCAAGTGCATGGCATAGGGATGCAGCACATGCACAGTGCAGGGATGCAGCACCGATCTCACAGTGCAGGGATGCAGCAGGGATGCTCGGGGCGATGCTCACCTGTGCCAGCTCCCACTCCTCGTCGGGTGGCACCCGTGTGGGCTGCCCACGGAAGCGGCACTCCCCGAGCTGCGCCGGCCCCGCGCCCGCCCGCAGGCACAGCTGCTTGCCCACGTTGTGCCGCAAGTCCCGCTGCGTCGTGTACTCAAAGTACTGTGGGGGGGGGAGAGCAAGGATGGGAGGGGGGCATGGCAGCCATGTGAGCAGCAGCCCCACGATAGAGCCCTTGGGGTGGGGGAGCGCTCAATAAAATAG
>WBMW01003575.1:266799-279323 GCA_013396635.1 Penelope pileata | reverse complement strand
GACGGTCACCCATAAAACAGCCCTGGGGGGAGATGGGGGGGGCTGCAAGAGGAGCAGCATGGGCTCCCCGGGGTCATGCCGGTGCCCACCTGGTTGCCCCCCATCCCGTGGCACGGGTACATGATGAGCGGCTTCCCCCCGTGGTTGTTCTCCCCGACATCCAGGCAGCTGTTGGTGCCCTCGTTTTTAATCTGCAGGGGAAAATAAACGAATAAATAAAAACCCAATCGTAATAAAAAGGGTAAAAGGCAGAGCTCATCCCCAGGGCTGAGCCGCCCGCGGTGCGGGGTCACGGGGAGCCCAGGGCCAGGTCCGGCTCCCTCGTCCTTTCCAGGATGCAGGGAACGCCCATGGCAATGCCTCCTCCCAGGATTAAAGGGGAGCAAAGTTCCAGGAAATAGAAAACAGAAGCGGATGAACAGCGGTGCCAAGCCCGCGGAGGACACGTCACCGTGTGGGACATCCTGGATGGCCGCTGTCACCCCCCAGGGGGCGTCACACACTCAGACCAAGGTCACCAGCACCCTGCCTGCCCCCCTGCACAACTCCCATGGCTTTTTGGGTCCCCCTCGTGCCTGTCCATGCCCGGAGCCACGGCACGCAGCTTGGGGAAGTTTTTGGCTCTTTTTTCTGATTTAAGCCATGCACCATCCCCCGGGGCCCCCAAACCAGCTCTGCTGGATTCCAGCTCCCAGCTGCTGTCAGCTGAACGCAGAGGTTCAGGCCCTCCTCCAGGCTGGTTCACCTGTCCCCTGCGGGGGACATCGCTGCTGTCACTGCTTCCAGCACCCCCGGGGCAGGGGGGGCACCCGCACTTACTGCTCCATAGAAAGTGGGGTTCAGGTCGGGGACGAACATCTCCGGGTAGACGTTCTGCAGGTACCAGGTGAAGTTCCTGCAGTGCAGCCGCTCCCTCAGCCCGCGCCGTTCTGTAATGTCACCATACGTCTTCTATCGGCAAAGTCACGTGAGAAAATTAAACTAACCTCCGAAGCCAGCAGGACACCCCGAGGCAAAGAGCTCCGTCCTCCCACTCCACCACCACCCACTGCCCAGTGCAGGACCCCGATGGGCACCGAGGGTTTGAGAGAGCACAGCCCCCGAGCCCCTTGGAGCTGGGACGCGTTAGTGCAGCTGAGCTGCTGCAAAATGCTTTGGTGTTGTGAAAGTTTGGCTAGAAATGTTATGGCCAAAATGATTTTTTTTTTTTTTTGGCTATGTTTTCCTGCCTGCATTTGCTTTCCCAACTCCAAGCTGATCCTGCAGGGCTTTTGCACCTCCCTCCTGCTCAGACCCCAGGACCCCAGGGCAGGTGTTGGAAATGGATGGGCTTTAAGGACCCTTCCAACCCAAGCCATCCGATGGTTCTCTGATCTTTAAGGACCTTTCCAACCCAAGCCATTCTACAGCCTTAAAGGTCCCTTCCAACCCAAGCCAACCTATGATTTTCTGATCTTTCAGGTACCTCTCTGGCCATCTGTGCGGCCTGCTGGTTCCTGCGGTAGAAGATCTCCTTGTAGTCATCCATCCAGACCTCGGCCAAGCGGACCTGGTTCCTGGAGATGACCTGCGTGCCCTTGGGGAAGGTGTGGGGGCTCTTGGAGCGGAAGACGTGGCCCACGACGGAGCAGGGGATGATCTCCAGCTGGCCCCCGCACTGCCAGACCTGTGCGGATGATTTGTGGGGGCTCAGCACCCTCATGGGATAAGAGGTGTCCCCAAAGCCATCCTCTGAGCGTGGTGTCCCCTCGGGCTCACCCTGAAGGACATTTCCACGTTCTCGCCCCCCCAGATCTCCATCTGGTCGTCGTAGGAGCCGATGTGCTCGAAGTAGGACCTGGAGATGGCGAAGAGACCGCCAGCAAAGGTCGGGGACCTACGGAAGAGGGAAAAAACAAAGGCTGGAGAGAGGCTGCATGTGCCTCCATCCACAGGTTAAAAAAAAGCAGAGGTTCGAATTTTGGGGACATCACAGAGCGTGGCAGAGGGCTGCAGAGCACTTTGCAGCAGCATCTCCTCAAACAGCTGTGTGCCAGCCCCAGATGTGGCCCCTCGTGCTCCTGCGGCCATGGCAGAGGGGACACCATGGAGACAGACCCACTGCCAGGAGGGGACGGCGTGACACCGAGGGGCCTCGCTGTCAGCCCCGAATTCAGAGCAAAGCGAGGGGATTTTGTTACGGAAAAACCTATGGCAGCAAAGAAAGGCAGAGATTAGCTCAGTGACCAGGCGCCCCATTCACTCCGGCTCTTCTAATCTGTTCCATCTGATCTTTGGCACAGGAAGGCTGGAACAGAAATGTGCTTTTATTCAAGGCAGGGAAAAAAATAGGAAAAAAGAGAAAAAGGAGCTCGCTGAGCGGCTGCGTTCCTGCCGAGAGGAGCAGAGAGATGAGACGCTGCTGGGAGCCAAAGCACCGGCGCTCGGAGAAAGGGACCTTTATTGGGGCAGGGACGTCGCCCGGGTGACCTCTGCACAAAGGCAGCCCCGCAGGACAGGATGCGGCCGCGGCCAATCACGGTGTCGGGTATCCCTGGCTGTCCCTGGCGGTGCTGCTGGGCTCAGCAGCCCCCTTTGCTCAGCCTTTGTGTGGAGACCGGGCTCTCCAAGCCAAGGCCATCGGTGGCAGTTATTTTTTTTTTTCTAGGAGAAAGCCCATTCCTAGACGATTTCCATCACCTCCTCATCCCTCCTGCAACACATGGCTCCACAGCACCGTTGGCATTTTGCAGCATCGCTATTAGCAGCTTGCAGCAACCGTGGAATGACCAAGGACTGACTTTCGGGGGTTTAAACCAACCTCTTGGGCACCCTTCCTGCATCACTTCCAACACCCACTGCTCAGCCACCTCTGAGCAGCCAATGCTGCCAATCTGCTGCAAGCAGCCCCAGCACGCCCAGAGAAGGATTTTTTTGCCATGTAACCTCATGGGGAGAAGGAAACTGCAGCTGTGCTTGCCCACTGTAGCCTGCAGCGTGCTTGGGTGCTGGGAATTCTCTGCTTGCAGAATTGGGTGGGAGGGGAAGGAAGATCAATGCCTTTCTGTGCAGCCCAACCCGCAGGTAGCATCCTCTCGCTGCTCTTCCAGCTCGGGTACCCACCCCACACCCAGGTAAGTGGCTTTAAGTGCAAGAAGATAACAGGCAGCAATTAAGCCCTTAATGAGAAGCTTTGCAAGAAGTGAGATGCAGTTGGAGCCGGAGGCAACTGAGGAGCTCTTTCCATCGAAGACACATTCGTGGCTCCGCATTCACCAAACCCACACTGAAGATTCCCCCTGACCTCACCTGAGCATCGGCTGCCAGAGAGCTCCCAGCCCGCGCATCCCATGCGGAAGCTGCGCTGGGAATACAGCTTCATAAAGCAGAAAGAAAAACCCAAAGTGTTGCAAGAAGTGCAATAAAGACCACAGGAAGCAGCAGCTTTCTGCTGTGTGGCAGCCAGGGCTTGCACCCAGCTCTCAGTCACTGAATGGAGCCTGACCCCATCCTCCTGCCCCCGCCCTACAGATACTGATCAGCACCAATCAGATCCCCTCAACCTTCTCCTCTCCACCTGAACAGCCCCGGGGCTCTCAGCCTTTCTCCACCAGGAGATGCTCCAGGCCCCCATCATCTCTGCCCCCTCCGTGGGGCTCTCCCAGCAGTTCCCATCTGCCTGAACTGGGGAGCCCAGCGCTGGGCCCAGAGCTCCAGGTGCAGCCCCCCCAGGGCAGAGCAGAGGGGAGGAGCCCCTCCCTGGCCCTGCAGCCCCCTCTGTGCAGTGCCCATTGGGTCCCATTGGCCTTCATGGCCACCAGGGCACACCGCTGGCTCCTGACCATTGGTCAATCAGGACACCATTGGCCTTCTTGGCCACCAGGGTACACTGTTGGCTCATGGTGAACTGCTGGCCAACTGTTGGCCACAAGGACCCCCGGCTCCTTTCCAGCAGCTCAGGCCCCAGCCTGCACTGATGCGTGCGGTTGTTGCTCCCCGTGTGTAGGGCTCTACATTGGCATGGAGAGGATCACGCACCCCGTGCTAACACTTACTTGATGGGGACGGTCTCGTCCTTCCTCCGCTGCCTCTCACGGGGTGGCACGACCTCCCAGCCGAAGGTGAGGCTCCAGTCGAAGTTGCCCCGGCTGTGCTGCTTGCCATACTGCACCGGCTTGGAGAACTCAAAGGTGTTGAGGTCAATCGTGGTGATGTCGGGGCTGACGACAGCCGTGGGCTCCTCGGCGATGCGGGACAGGAGGGGCTCCAGCCACCCATGGAAGCACTCACCTGGGGCACAGGGAAGGGTGAACTAACCTCACCCATCACCGACATCGCCTTGGTACGATGTGCCGCCCCCAATCCCATGGGCACTCAGGTGGCAGGGGAGCGGCGGGGAGGTGGGCACTCACAGTGTGCATCCAGGAAGGTGAGCACCTCACCACTCGCCACGCTGGCACCCAGCAGCCGAGCCGTGATCAGCCCCTTCCTCTCCTCCTGCCGCACCACCCGCACGATCTGCAGCTGCTTCACATAGCGGTCCAGCTCATCCTTCAGGTATTCTAGGGGAATCAGGGAAGGGAGGACCATGGAATCATATGTGGAATCTTTAAGCTTGGAAGAGACCTCCAAGATCATGAGGTCCAACTGCCAACCCATGACCTCCATGCCCACTCATAGAATCATTAAGGTTGGACAAGACCTCCAAGATCACCAAGCCCAACACCAGCCCATCGCCAGCATGCCCACTAAATGAGGTTTGCAAAGGAGCTGGCCAATCTGCTCCATCAAATCTGCCATCAAAGAGGGATGGAGGGACAAAGGCTCTCGCTCTGCGGTTAAAGTGCCACCAGGACCATGCAGGTGGGTGTCACCGATGGATGCATGGGGTGCGTTGCGTTGGGGCAGGGTGCACCTTTGGAGAAAATTCAACCAAACCAAAAGCCATGGAGGGAATACCCAAAGCACTCAGCAGAGAGCTGGGATTCCAGAGCCCTGGGAAGGGACCCAGAGTCCTGGGAGCACCCAAACCACATCCGCATTGCAAAGCTCATGGGCAGATGGGTGATAAATCTGCATTGTCCTGACCCGAGCAATCAGCTCCTGGCTCCACACCTTGGCTTTCCCAAAGCCTTTTCCCAGCAGCTCGTGGAGAGGCTGCTCCCACCCTGCCCTGCCCGCAGCCAGGCCACAACCTCTTGGCCAAAGCTTGGCTGAGCGCTCGCTGGGGCGGAATGGCAGCCGTGCCCCGTGTCAGCCCACGCCGTCAGCACGCAGGGGATGGGCTGCGCTCGGGGCAGAGAACCCAGGAGAGAGCAGGGAGCTGCGTGAGAAAGCACCACAGCACCTTGCTCGGGGATGCTGCCCACTGCTCTGCCCCAGAGGATGTCTGCATGCCCTGGGAGATGCTCTGGGTGCAGAACTCCCTTGGTTTCATGGCACAGCACACGCAGGTTTACGCATCCCTGGATGCTGCGGGTGGAAACGGAGCATTCACAGTGTGAGGGTAAAGTCTGCTCTTCTGCCAACACTGAGCTGTGTCATAAGTTTGCTTTGGATGTAAACTAATTAGCGAGCAAGCTGTGTAACGAGGTGCATGCACGACGTGGGAGGAGCACCCAGGCTTTAACTGGACAGAAGCAAAAAAAAAACCCAACGGTGCTCACAGCAGGTGGCAAACAACTCGGCAAAGCCCTGAGCTGAGCTTTTTGCAGCCCTGCGCAACCCCAACGCACCGTCCGTGCTGGCATCGTCCACGAGGATGATCTCCTTGAGCAGCGCGGCGGGCGAGGCGTGCAGGACGCTGTACACCGTGCGCAGCAGCGTGGACCACGCTTCGTTATGGAAGACGATGACGACGCTGGTGGTGGGCAGCGGCGGGCAGCGCTTGAATTTCTGGTCGATGCACCTAGGAGAGGGAGGGAAAAAAGGGAAGAATAATAAAAAAGCTGAACTGAAGCATGGCGATGCACAAGGCATGGAGAAGCAGCGGGGTGGGCACGCCAAAACAAAACCCCCAGCATCCCCCCGCCACGGCGTTCTGCACGGCGGGGCAGCGGCACCGGCAGCCCCCGCAGCTCCGTCTCTTTGATTTCCATTGGTTTTACCTCTTCTCCCCCCGCACCCCACCGCCTCCAGTTGAGTGAATGCCATTCCCATCCCACCCCAACCCGGTGTCCCCTCATTGTCACTGCCACACCTGCTAGGCACAGATAATCGCTGGCCGACGCGGCACGGGGGGGTCGGTCTGCGCACCGAGGCTGAGGCTCCCCCTCCTATTCAGAGCTTTTTTCTCCAGGAGCCCCCCCAAACCCACCCCCGACCAGGCAGGGGCTGGGGGCACGCTCTAATCCCAGCGCCGGAGGGCGGGCGGTGCTGGGGCCGCTTCCTTCGCCCCCTGCCTGGGGCTGTTCCACTCCGCTAAGAAAAGAAAAAGTCAGCTTAGGGCTTGGCTGGAATCAAAGAGGGAAGGGAGGAGTGGGGGAGATGCTGGGAGCAGGTACACAAAAGGCTGCTGCATGATTCCACCCATTGCAATTAAAGATCAAGTGTAAAGCAGGCAGAAATTAGGGGAAATTGGGTATCTGCAAGGCTCTGGCCCCTAAAAAAGGGCTTTTCTGCCTCTTTCCTGGGCTGCGCAATAGCGAGGCCACACAAAAATTAGGGTTATTGGGTATCCCCCAGGCATCAGCTCCTCTAAAAAAGCAGTTTGCTTCCTCTTTTTGGGCTGCTGAATAGGGAAGGCAAAGAGAAGTCGGGGGAAATTGGGTACCCTCAAGGCACCGGACCCCCAAAAAAGGGGTTTTCTGTCTCTGTTGGGCTTGGGTATAGGGAGGGCAGACAGAAATTAAGGGAAATAGGGTATCCCCAAAGTGCTGGCCCCAAAAAAGTGGTTTTCTCTTTGCTGGGCAGCTGCATAGTGAGGGCAGACAGAATTTAGGGGAAACTGGGTAATCCCCAGACGCTAGATAAGAGTTTCTTACACCTTGTTGGGCTTCTGTATAGTGAGGGCAGACACAAATTAGTGGAAATTGGGTATCCCCAAGGCATCAGCCCCCCCAAAAAACAGTTTTCTGCCTCTTTTTGGGCTGCTGCACAGGAAAAGCAAAGAGAAATCAGGGGAAATTGGGTATCCCCAAGGCACCAGCCCCAAAAATATGGTTTTCTGCCTCTTTGCTGGGCTGCACCATCGTGAGGGCAGCACGCTCAGCTTTTATTTCCCCTTAACTCTGCCCTGCAAGGAGCCAACGAGGTCGGCACGCTGGGGAGGAGGGGGCTCTTACTCCGGCGGCCGACTGTCGGGTCCCAGCGCGCGCTGCAGGGAGATGCGGTCGCTGGCGAAGGCGTTGAAGCAGTGCTTCTCGTAGCCTCGCTCCTTCTCCTTGCTCTCCTCCGGCGTCCACTGCTCTTTTTTGAAGGCTTTGCCGTCGGCCCCAGGGGCGGAGGGGTCCTGGGGGGGCCGCTCCAGCAGCGGGCGCAGCTCCGCCACCGTGTAGAAGCCGGGGGGGCAGGAGCGGGCGCTGCGGGGCGGCTCCTCGGGGGGGACCGGAGCCCGGATCTGCAGCTTGGGCATGGAGTCACGGATGTTGTGCACAGCGCCCAGCATCAGGTCGATGACTTGGTCCTTCCCGTCGACGATGTTTTTCAGCCAGGGCTCCTCGCCCGAGTCTCTGTCCCCGACGTCCCTCTGCAGGATGAAGAGGAAGAGGAGGAAGACGGCGCCCACGAGGGCCACCTTCAGGGGGCTGTAGCGTCTCCGGAGCAGCTTCATGCTGCCTGCAGGGCACTGCGGTGCGCGGCTCAGGGACGTGGGCTCTGCGGGTCCTTCATGGTGCTGCGCTGCGCTTCGTTAACCTGGAGGGGGAGCAACACCCAGGGGTTAATTCCCACCAGGATGCAACCGGGTTGCGACGTGCAACGTTTGCTCTGTGTAAGGGTAAGGAGCACTCCTTGCAGCGCTGCCAGCGAGCAGAGCCTCTCCCCAGGACCCTGCCCCGTGCTCACAGCCTGCAAACCTGCACCAAAAGTAAAACAGCACAAAAAGAGCGAGGTTGGGTGGAGGATGCGGCGTGCACCGATGCTGTGCACCGACCCCAGCTGTCCCCCTCTGCACGCAGCGACGCAGCAATGCACAACGGAGCTAAAAAAGTTTACTTGAACATTTTGGATGCATGGAAAGAGCCTTTCCCTGGGTACCTCTCCTGCCTGCAGTGTTGCTGGGAAGGAGAATGCACACAAGATTGCTCAGAGCTTTGCTGTCTGCGATCTGCAAACCCCGTGCCCAGCTCTACCCCAACCTCCTGCATCCCCCCCCCGCTGCTCTTTGTGAGCTGCTGCCACCGGAGCATGGACAAACCCCGCGGGAGCCATTCACTGGCATCTCCACCTCCTCCTCCTCCTCTTCGGGATCTCCCCCTCCTTTTTCCCCTCTCCTCAGCTTNAAGAAGAGCAGAATTAAGGGCAGAAATAAATCCCTGCTCATATTTTCCCAATCTGCGCTCCCTCCCCACCTGAAGCCCTGGTGTTCTCGGGGCGTTGTGTGATGAGGTGAAGGCAGTGTGGGTGCAGAGCCCATTTTGGGGAGGAAACTCCACTTCCACCCTCCCCAGTCATCTCCTGCCCCGCTGCCATGAGCACGCTAACGAAGCACTCGTTACCTGCGCTCGTTACCTGCTAACGAAGCCCATTGCAGCACCCAGGGGAAGGCACCAGGCAGCACATGACAGCTGCAGCCCCAAAGGGTCCATCCCCAGGGGGGGTCCTACCCCAAACCACCAACCCCCATCCACTGTCCTAAAAGCCAAAAAGCAACAAAATAACCCAAAAAGCAGCAAGGGGACCCCTCAGCACTGTAACCTCTCATCAGCCCTTTTCCATCTCTAACCTCAAGCGCGGGCGCTCGCAGGGTTTGCAGGAACCGCACTGGAAGGGTGAACACGGGATGCGGGACACCGCCTGCCACGAACCCGCAGTGCCACCATGTCCCACGGGGCTGCGGTGACACCCCCGCGGTGACACCCCCGCAGGAGCTGAGTCACCCGCAGGGCGCGTCTCAGGGTGGGTGTTGCAACGCAGACGTGGACGCTCTGCTCCCAGCACCGCACCGCAAACCCATGGGTCAAAGCCACCAAGGACCCCCCACCTCCCCCAGCTCCATCCTGGCCACCCCGATCCCCAAAATCCCTGGGACCATCCCAAAACCCTCCCTGGGATGGACATCACCCCGCACCCAGCAAAAGCAATGAGTGCACTGTGCAGCAAAGTTGTTCAGTGGGGGTTGTTGCATTTGAAAGAAGTTAAAAAAAAAAAAAGGAAAATAAAAGACAAAAAAAAGGGAATTTAGGGGAAATGATGAGCAGCACGGTCACAGCCAAGGGGGGCAGTGGGACGGAGCCCACATGATGGGGACATCTGTGACACACAGCACTTCCTCCTTGACGCAAGGAGGGAGGAACTGTGGGGAGAGGCTCCTGTGGCTGAATTTGGGGCTTTTCCCCAAAACATGCAATAACGGGGGAAAAACTAAATTATAATAATGATAAAATGCAGAGGCATCGACGCAAAGCAGCGAGCAAATAGCACGGCCCCATGACGCAGTGCTCAGCTCCACGTGGCAGCGGGGCCACGGCCACGTTGGGTCACGGTGCTGACAGATTTGTGGGATTGCAAAATCGGGAAATCCCATTTTGTGCCCCGCAGTGCCCAGAAACGGGCACTGCTCCAGGCAGGAGTATCCGATCCTCAGCGGAGCATTGAGGCGTATCTCTAATTTTGGGCAGATTGGGAAAAGGAAGAAAGTTGAGGGTGGGAAGGGATGGGAGTGCTGCTGGGGGCTAAGGGACGCCCCAGGGATGCAGTGGGGTGAGACCAGGAATGAGGACCAAGGACTGGAACCTAAAGACCCACACTGGGAAACAGGACCTAAAGACCCAGACCTAGGGACTGCAGAATGGGGACCCCAGGGACCAGGAAACGTGGAGCTGAAAGATCAGGAAATGGGGACCCCAAAGACCAGGACCAGGGAACAGGGACCTGAACGACTGGGAAACGGGGACCCAAAAATCAGGAAACAGGGACCCAAAGACCGGGGACCCCAAAGACCAGGACCCAGGGGATCCCAGGGGACCTGAAGACTGGGAAATGTGGAGCAGAGACCCAAAAGACCGGGAAACAGAGTTCCGAAAGACCGGGGAACGGAGACCCCAAAGACTGGGAAAAGGGGACCCAAAGACCAAGAAACGGGGAACGGGAACCCCAAAGACCGGGACTGAAGATCGGGACTAAGACCAAAGATTTGGGACCGGAGACCCCAAAGACCGGAATCGAGAACCCGAAGAACGAAGAATAGTACCGGGCACCCGGACCCCCGAGCAGCCGCCCCCTACTCACCCGCTCCGTAGCGGCAGCGGCCGCGGGCTCGGGGCCGCAGGTGCCATCCGGGTGGGCGGGGCTGGGCGAGGAGGGGCGGGGAGGGGGGGTGGCCACGGCCGCCACCTGCCACCGCCCCGGGCCACAGGTGCACAGCGCCGCGGTCCTAACGCCGCCCGCCTGCGAACACCGCGGTCCTAGCGCCGCCTGCCCGCTGTCAGCCCGCCCTCCGCGCCGGAGCAGCGGCGTGATGGGGCCCGTGGGGGCCTTGCAGCGAGGAAGCGGCCCCAAGGGCTTGACAGTGGAAGTCCTGAGAATGATGGGGTCCTATAGAGGCTACACGGGCCTGACACCAAGGGTTCTGGGACACACAGAACAGGGTCTCAGGGGCAGCAGGGGCCTGTAGAGGCCTGGCACTGGGGGTAGGAGGAGTTACAGTGCCATACGGGCAGAGCAGTGGATGTCTGGGGAGTGACAGGCCTATAGAGGCCATAGGGACCTGGCAGCAGGTGACAGGGATGCTAAGGGGACATAGGGCTTATAGCAGCCTGACTCCAGGGTGAGGGGAATGAGCGGGGCTTACAGTTGCTATAGTCCTGCTGAGGCCATAGGGGCCTGGCACAGGAGGTTTGGGGAGTGACAGGGACACTAGGGGGACATAGGGCATCCAGAGGCCTGGCACCAGGATGAGGGGAATGACAGGGGCCTGTGGAGGCCATAGGGGCCTATAGGGGCCCACACGGGGGGCCTGGGGCTGGGGGTGATGCCAGATGTTGTAGCTCTGGCACCATCCAACAGCTGCAAGCTACAGGGGTTGGGCTTGAGAACCATGCTTAGTCCTCGTTTCCCATCATGCTTGTTAATATTCCCATTAGCTAATGAGGCACTGAAGGCTCCCTAGCTCCCAGCTCAGTGGCAGCGTTGCGGTGTGAACTTTGCCATCATTTTTATTGGGATGTGATAACTGCCAGCAGTGTTTGTGTGCAAGGGATAAACACCATCCACACTGGGGCTGCTAATTGTTCCCATCTTTGTCATCCCTCGTTAGCCTCTGTCTTCCCGCTGACCTCCCAGTGGCACCAGGTTGATGCTTTCCAGCATCACCGTGGATGGGAACGAGGCTGTGCGTCCCCACGTGTGACAGCCCTAAAGCTGCTCCCAGCGCCCCAAAGCTGCTCCCAGCGCCCCGTCTCCCTCATCCTCAGGCCCTGTGTTTAACACTAGGTGGTGGTATCTTCATGAGGTTTCCTCCTGAGAGCTGGAGGCTGCCGAGCTCTGCTGATGGCAGGAAAACTCCCTGGGAAATCCAGTGAGGTAGCACCGTGGATGGCCCTGTGGGAAAGGACCTGGGGGTTCTGGGGGACGAGAAGCTCAACACGAGCCAGCAGTGTGCACCTGTGGCCCTGAAAGCTGACTGTGAGCAGAGAGAACTCCGGGCAAACCCCATTGTGGCCTTTCAGTATTTAAAGAGAGATTACGGAACAGATGGAGAACGACTTTTTGCATGGGCAAGTGATGGGACAAGGGGGAATGGTTTTAAGCTAAAAGAGGGGAGATTGAGGTGAGATTTGAGGGGGAAATTCTTTACTCACAGGGCCCAGAGAGCTGTGGGTGCCCCATCCCTGGAAGTGCTCAGGGCCAGGCTGGATGGGCTCTGGGCAGCCTGAGAGAGGGATGGGACCAGCCCAGGGCAGGGATGGGGCTGGAGGGCTGTAAGGACCCTTGCAACCCAACCGTGCTGTGATTCCATGGTTCTGTGATCTTTCAGGACTCTTCCAACCCAAGCCATCCCATGGTTCTATGATCTTTAAGGACCCTTCCCACACAAACCATTTGCATCCAGTTCTGGGGCCCCCAACACTAGAAGGATGTTGAGCTGTTGCAGCAGGTCCAGAGGAGGCCATGAGGATGCTCAGAGGGCTGGAGCACCTCCCCTACCAGGACAGGCTGAGAGAGTTGAGGCTGTTCAGCCTGGAGAAGAGAAGGCTGTGGGGGGACCTTATAGCAGCCTTCCAGGACCTGAAGGGGCCTACAGGAAAGCTGGGGAGGGGCTTTTTACAAGAACAGATAATGAGAGGACAAGGGGTAATGGCTATAAACTGAAAGAGAGTAGATTTAGACTAAAGAGAAAATTCTTCACTGAGGGTGAGGGTGGTGAGACACTGGACCAGGTTGCC